>VXBO01003383.1:273302-339390 GCA_013400135.1 Rhinoptilus africanus
AAAAAAAAAAAGGTGCTGGGCTAAGTGCCCTGAGATAAACCATTTAAATTCCCGGCAAAGAAAGTGTGCTTGGGGGGGTCTTGTGCTGATTATTGCCCTCGGTTGTGATAAGTGGTAAAAATGTTGCTAGTTCTGCGCTAAAAACACAAACTTTAACTGATATAGAACCACGCTTTCCAAATTCTTACTCTTTGACCATAAATGGAGGATATTTAAATCGTGGCTGTCACCGGATTGCTCAGCTCCTGGGCTCCTCCGTTTAGCGTTGCTTCTTTATTACTCCTGGTCTTGCTATTAGCGTTGCTCCAAGTGCGTCAGGGCTCCCCCGCGGCAGCGAACCCAGCGGAGCTCTGCTGCGCACCCGCTTGGGCTACTGGAGGTTTGCCTAACAACTTATTTTTAAATTATTAATTTTATTAATTATCATGTTATTAACGCCATAAATGCAATGCTTTGCTGTGCAGGCACTTGGGCTATTGGAGGTGTGTCTATGAACTTATTTTTAAATTATTAATTTTATTAATTATCATGTTATTAACACCATAAATGCAATGCTTTGCTGTGCAGCCACTTGGGTTTCTGGAGGCTTGCAAAACAACTTGTTTTAAAATTATTAATTTTATTAATTATCATGTTATTAATGCCATAAATGCAACGCTTTGCTGTGCAGCCACTTGGGCTATTGGAGGTGTGTCTATTAACTTATTTTTAAATTATTAATTTTATTATCATGTTATTAATGCCATAAATGCAACGCTTTGCTGTGCAGCCACTTGGGCTATTGGAGGTGTGTCTATGAACTTATCTTAAAATTATTAATTTTATTGATTATTGTGTTATTAATGCCATAAATGCAATGCATGTTACTTAATGAACACTCGAGATCAAGAGAAATGACGATGATCGCACAGATCTATTTGTGCTTGGACAGAGTAGGTTTTTGGGTTTTTTTTTAAATGAAGTTCTGCAGCAGGGCTGCCATACCAGGACAAAAACACCGGAGAAATGAAATGCTTTTAACGGGAGGGTTAAAAAATATCTCTGCTGACTGAAGCACCAAAGAGGGTTTAATGACGGGAAGGAAGCAATCAAAGTGTTACGGGTACCCTGTGATTCCAGCAGACTTTCCTCCAGCCTCTCCGGTCTGGCTCGACTCCGCTGTTCCCTCCTCCACGAGGGTGCTGGTGCCGTCGCTTGCGCTGGAGGTGCCCTCCGAGGACGCGGAGAGGACACAGGTTTCTGTCAGCAGAAGGGTTCCCAGCTGCTGAGTGGTACAGATTCCTATAGCAATATATTTGAGCGAGCCGCTGCGAGGGGCAGATTTCATTTCGGTGAGTCACAGCAGTGATGACATTCTCAGCTGTGTTTACAAGCAGATTTTAGACTCCGAGGCTCTAGGTGAGTCCAAACACATTTGCAAGCAAACTGTGAGTCAGTCGGCGTGACATTTAGGAATGAATACACGCTAGTGAAATTAGGGAATGGTCGTTTTTTCTCATTGGGATATTTTCCGTTTAAAAAATAAGGTGTCATGCGTACCTGCTGATTTTGATGAGGTTTCCTGTAAGATGTTAAGGCAAAGTATGTTTATTTTCTTGCTTTACTCATCTTGACTTTTTCATGCAGTTAGTTTCATTTGGACGTTAATGCCATCTTTTATCTGTGGGCATGTGCGTACGTACCCTCCACATACTTACATACATAAATATATATATATATATATATATATATATGGGTTCACAATCATGCAAATGTTAGATGTAATTAATTTTTACATTTTTCTATTCTCATGTGCACTCTCAAAATGCTATTACAGATTATTATGGGTCACAATAATTATAATCCTATGAACTTATAAGTTCACCAAACCAAAGCAATTCGTCACTGAAATTAAAAAGTATAGTGGTCTCAAATTGGGTATTTTCCACAGAATTTTAACACTCCAAAGATTTGGGAATGGTGACCTCCAAATCCAAAAGCACCAGCAGTTTGTGCTGTCTGCCCGGCTCTACCTTAGATGTCACAAGTAAAGGCACCGCTTTTGCCTTGGCAAGCTCAACCTGTTGCTTCTTGTCTACCAGCAGAGGTGTTCTCAGAGACACAAAAACTTCCCTTCGAACACCGAGCTCAGGAGATCTTCTGGTTTAATCTCCTTCTGAAGCATGGGCTGAATCCTCAGCTCGACTATGAAAGGACACACAAAAGCCTTTTTTTAAAACACCAGCATCCTTTTGAGCGCACAGGGCTTAAGAGCTTTGCTGGCTGAGTTAAGGCACCTCAATGCCCTGTAGGACCAAATGTCTGGATAAATCCAGGCTTTGGGGCTAGTCCTGCTTGCCAAAAAATAACGGGAGCTATAGAAAGTTTTGTTTTCCTGTGATCCACTGCCAACAGGGCACCACTGGTATGGCAGCAGGGCACATCCTCTGCTTTTTCTGCAGAAAAAGGGACATAATTTGTATTGACCACTCCAAAAGATGGCTGCTGGAACCCCAGGGTGAGGGGATGTGGCTGATCCCTGAAACTGCTTCATTTGGACCTTCTTGAAGCCACCCCAGGAGGTGTGCAGAGCAGTCCTTACAGCATGTGAAGGCAGTTGGAGCCAGGACGTGCTGTGGACCCTTGGAAAGCCATGGAGAGAGATGGGATCCACACCAGCCTGTTTGCCTTGGGCTCCCTGTGCTGGTGATGAGGGAGAAATGGCACCTCCCCGTAGAGAAGATGCCAGTCCCCTCCCCAGGAGCATCTCTCCACTCTCTATAGAGGGAGCCTGGAGCAATGGTGGTCTTCTCCTCGATTCTGACAAGTGCTTGAAGCCACAGGAGGTGACTCTGGCCCCAAATGGCATTCTCAGGGGAAGGCTCACAGCCTGGGACAGCCCAGGGAAGCTGTACCCCACCTCCCAAATCTGTAGGACTGCATGGGACCCTAGGGACGTGCTGGGCAGATCCTGCACTCTCCACCTGCCTCTGCCCTTCAATGAATTCAGTGACACCAGAGGGTGAAGACCTGTGAGCTGTCAGCACATGGCCCACATGTGTCTTTACCCCCTCCCCTCTCTCTTGGTGCTGCAGTGGTGGCCAGGAGCGCTCCGGAGGAGACTGTGACCAGCAGCTTTGCCTCCTTCATCCATGCAGTTCGACCCGAGCACTTATCCAAGACCGTCCGCCACAGAAGCAAGAGGATGATCCTCGACAGCATTGGGGTTGGCCTCGTGGGCAGCACGACGCACGTGTTCGATATCGCTCTGCAGTACTGCCGGGTAGGAACAGCCCCACAGTGCCATGGCGTTATGTGGTCCCACCCCGCCATCACCACCAAGGCCTTACTTCAAGGCTGATGTAGGACTTCTGTCTTGCAGTAGAGGGGCGTTCTAGCATCACACAATCACTGCATCATTCAAGGTCCTCACCTGAATTTCTCCCCCTTTCGCAGGAGCTGTACTCTTCGGTTGCCGTGAGCTCTGTCTATGGCAAGCCAGGCATAAAGCTCTCCCCCACGCTGGCTGCGTTCACCAACGGAGTTGCGGTAAGGAGAAGTTCCAGGAGAAGCTCTGCTTTGTGGTGCCTTCAGAAACACTTATTAGTATTATTGGAAGCAGACTGGTGACTGGGAGGGGTAGTGGGGGACAAGAAGCCAGGGACTGCTCTGCAGTCTTCCACACCGCTTTTAGAGGGACCAGACAGCCGCCATGGGGACCGCCATGGGGACCGCCGTGGGGACCGCCAGGTGACTGGGTGGATGTTGTTGCAGACGTAGCCTCAGCAAAATCAGGAAAGACCCCTAGTCCCTCAGCTCCCAGCGCCCCACACCAGCCTGTGCTTATCTCCATTTCTCTGTCAGACTCACTCCATGGACTTTGATGATACCTGGCACCCTGCTACTCACCCATCAGGGGCTGTTCTGCCAGCTCTTCTGGCAGCTTCCCAGATGCTACCTCCAGGCACCAAACCCAACGGCATGGATTTCCTGCTGGCATTTAATGTGGGCCTGGAAGTGCAAGGAAGGCTCATGCATTTCTCCACTGAGGCTCACAACATTCCCAAAAGGTAAACCTCCTTTTTTTCACTGAGTAGGAAGAGGGTTGATGAGTCTGTTGATGGGCCTGCTCAGGATTTCAATATGCTAGTTTAAGTCCAGATGAACCCAGCGTCAGGATAAAACTCTACTGACATCCAAGGGCCAGTTCTGCCAGAGCCGATGAGGCACTACTTGTTTCATATTCATTTGGTGACCTCCAGTGATCTTGCCTTAAAAACAACCATCGAGAGGTCTGCCACTGAGTCTGCCGTGTCGTCATCTAAAGGAACCAGGGCAAGAACACAAGAGAAGCAGTGGCCTTATTGCCATGCAGGCAGCTTAATAGTGGGCACAGTCCCTGGCACAATTTCTGCCTGTGCCAAGTGCCATCCATCAGGCAGTGCTGTGGTGTGGTCCAAGGGATAGCATGGATCAGGAACTGTTACCCCTGGCATGTTGGATGAGGCCACCTTATTTGTCTGGGGGGAGGAAGTTTGGCTGTACAGACACAATTTGTGCCACCTTCTCTCAGGGAAAATTAAAAATTGCTATCTGGAGGTGCTGAGCTCATTCTGTTGTCTTCAATGAAGTTTCAAGTAGATGCTTAGTTTTCAGATGCCTAAATTTTGAGTTAGGTGGATCCCACCTGCAGCAGAGCCGTGATGGATTTCCACTGGCTGACTTGGCAGTTCATTTCCAGTCCCGTAGGCAGGTCTGGTAGGTGAAGTGCTCGGGTGCTCCCCGTGGCAAACAGGCAGGGATGCTCATAACTGCAATTTCCCCTTTAGGTTCCACCCTCCCTCAGTGGTGGGTACCATGGGTAGTGCAGCGGCCACTGCAAAACTGCTCTCTCTCAGCACGGCCCAGTGTGCACACGCTTTGGGCATCGCCGCGTCGCTTGCCGGGGCACCCATGGCAAATGCAGCCACCCAAGCCAAGCCATTGCATATCGGAAATGCCACCCGTCTGGGCTTCGAAGCCGCGCTGCTGGCCGCCCGAGGGATGGAGGCTAACCCCTTAATTCTGGATGATATCGCTGGTTGCTCAGGATTCAGTGCTTTCTACAGTATCTATCAACCCAAACCACTGTCCACACCAAGTGATCATCATGAGTTCCTTTTGGAGAAGCAGGATATTGCTTTCAAGCGATTCCCAGCCCACCTGGGGATGCACTGGGTGGTGGATGCTGCCTTGTCTGTCCGGAACCTTTTCATCAACTACGCGGGGTCCTTCTCTCCCTCTTTGATCCGCACCATTGTGCTGAAGATCCCAGTGTCAAAATATATCAATCGGCCCTTCCCCAGCTCTGAACACCAGGCTAGACACTCTTTCCAGTTCAATGCCTGTACTGCCCTGCTGGACGGTGAAGTAGGCCTCAACTCCTTCGCAGAGAGCAGCATCCACCGGCAGGAGCTGAGGGAGCTGCTGGACAAAGTGGTGGTGGAGCACCCTGAAGACAACGTGGCCAACTTTGACAAGATGTACGGCGAGGTGGCTCTGCTCCTGCACAGCGGGGATGTCCTGACAGGCAAATGTGATACTTTCTACGGGCACTGGAGGAAGCCTCTGAGCAAAGAATCGCTCCTGAAGAAGTTTCGATCCAATGCCTCTCATGTGCTTCCTGAAGAAAAAATAGAAACCATCATCACTATGGTGGACAACCTGGAGAATCTGTCAGATAGTTCCCAGCTGGCCTGCAGCCTGTGAGGGAACAGCAAGCGTGGGGTTTTTTTTTTTAATATAAGGGACTTTTCCTGGTGAAAATCTGATTCCTTTCTTCATTGGTGCTTTACTATTCATTTCCAATGACAGGAATGTTCCCACCCTTTGAAGTTAAAGTAGTTGCTTTAAAAACAAGAGAGTCCACAAGGCAGGAGGTCTGTGTCTGTGTTGGTAATTAGTACACAGATTAAATTTCGACTCATAGCTGATGCTGTCTGAGTAGCTGAAAAGCCACTACAAATAACAAAAAATAATAATCCCATGGAAATCTATGAGAATCCTGGAGCAGCGTCTGTAAGCCAGTTCCCCAGAAGGAACTGTGTTTGGATATTTTTTTAAAGCCACATTCAAAGGTATTTCTGTACGGAATGCCTAACTGCTGAGTCTGGGAAGAAGACTGCAAAATGTGTGCTTTTCTTACTGCTCTTCTGGGCACTTTTCAGATCATGGTTAGTTAGTCATGCTGGCCAGACAAAAAATATATCTGTTACTGTAAACAGCCCTGCCTGCAAATCTCTCAGGCAGAGAGGGATTTTTTTTTCTTTTCCAGTGAAAGCCTCCCATTTCTCCAGCACTTGGGAAGCGTTTGGCACTTCTCTGTGTGCAAGGGATGGTTCAAGGACCCTTAAAACCCGTATGCCTTTTCTGAATGAAAGGCAATTGGTAGGTGAGAAACCCTACATCAGTCCTACACCTACATCCTACGCCTCCTGTGAGGTGATCCCTGCCAATCCGAGGGCTACGCTACTTCATCCTCCTGGCTTTGCGCAGGTCGCCCAGGCACCTAACAGAGCTGGCTCACCAGAGGTGGTCTCCATAGTCCGTGCAGAGACGGGCACCCCTGGGTGGTGACTTGGGCACTTAGACGCTGTGACTCACATTGGGAAATTCCAGTTTCTCTCCGCTGAGAGGAGAGAAGGCTTACTGAGACTCAGTTCTGAACTCGCCTTTCCAGCTGGGATGAAATCAGTACTTGCGCTCCCGAGTAGCCATTCACTGAAAGGCTTTCCTACCCTGCACCCTTTCTCAACAGTGAGATGAAGAACTATGCAATATTCCTCTGTACATTCAACAAATACTGTGATTGCTGACTCAAAGGACTTGTTGCCAATATGATCATGATGTAGATACAGAATCTGTTGCGAAAGTGAGGGGGACCGAGGTGGGATTAGACACGCAAGAAGGAATGTGGGCCAGTTCCTTTTTAGCTTGCTGGTAGTGGTTTATGCAGAGAATTTCCCAGCCAAAGCAAAACTGTCTGTCCACCTGTTAATCCACTCTCTCACAGTGTCTGGCATATTCACACTGAATATTTCTGAATAAAGAATTGAAGTAAATTCATTTCCTGCTTAAAGACTTAATGCTATGCTATGTAGGCCATCAGGTTTTCAGTATTTATCGGAACATATGCAATACAGAGGCTTTGCCAATAAATGGGGAACTTTGCAGAGGCTAGGACAGGGCCAGCTGGCCTGTGACCAGTGATTTCTCCAGTCATATATTTCCATTGAGCCTTGCAGGCTGATTTTCCTGGTGAAAGCAATAGCTATTAGCCAGCAAAGCCTGGCTGTGGTTAAACTCGATCTCTCAACAAAGAGAAGTTATCCAGTATTTCTCCATTTAGCAACAGATTTCAAATACTTGCTAAGTTTCCATGGCAAGCTTCTAGTTGCCCTTGGTTTGAGTTGGTGTGAGATCACCAAAATTGTCATTCCATGTTTCCCAGCACAATGAACTGGAAACCCAGAGAGCCAGTGCCTTCCACATCAGCCATAAGCTCATGTGTCATGGGAATCAATATTTGTGAGAGAACATAGAAGGGCTTCAGTGGAGGCAAAAATACGTCTCAATGGATTGTCAGTGTTTTCAGTGCCCTAACATTTGTTTCAATGTTCCCATTTCCATGCCTTCTGCACCATGCTGCAGTGACGCCATCTAGCAGCGAAGCTGAGCAGGAGAGGAGGGAACTAGCACCTTTTACCTACTGATGCTAGAGCAGAAAAAAGAGCCTTTCAGTTAGGTTTCAGGCTACATTTTGTCCCTGAGATCCAGAAACCCTTCTAAACCTTATTCATGTCTTGGCTGTCCCATCAGATTCTATCCTGACACATTTCAGCAGATGATGTGTAAAATTAAGAAGGAAGGCACAGGAAGGCTGGTAGGTCTGACTTTTCTTTTATTGGCCCCCTTGCGAATTGAAGCATTAAGTGCCTTTTCCAGAGCATCTAGGAGCTGAAGGCATACCTGAGATTATTTTTCATTCATGGTATTTCTTCTACAAGATTAGGACCCTGAAAACGCCTCCAATATCTGAGCCCAGGAAAGTGTCTTACTCATTATTTCCAGTTTCAAACAGCAAATGTTTCATATCCTTAGCTAATTAGAAGGTCCAAACCACTGGCAAGGGAAGCGAGGCCTTAAAAGAGCCAGGGGAAAAAAGTGTCCTGCGAAAATCATAGACCAGCTTGTGTGACGCTGAGGTACACAGCAGTTAGTGTGGTGCCACCAAGGTCCCTAACCACTAGTTTCAGCTGAATAAGAAAAGAGTCATTGTCCTTCTTTCTACTGCTGTTCCAAGTTAAATGACACTTAAAATTAAGAAAAGGAAACCTTTATCCACAAACATATTTACAGTAGCAAGCTCAGTGAATGAAAGGATACTTGCAGTGCAGACTCAGGCAGGATCCATGTTAGTAATCAATCCATAACTACTTTCCCACGGCAGAAATTAATAGGGCTCCTGTTAATGGGCTACTACTGATAGGGCTCCACTCGTACAAGTGCTTGGCCAGGGATAAGGAAGGNATGGCCTGTGAAAATTATTGACCAGCTTGTGTGACACTGAGGGTACCCAGCAGTTGGTATGGTGCCACCAAGGTCCCTAACCACTAGTTTCAGCTGAATAAGAAAAGAGTCATAGTCCTTCTTTCTACTGCTGTTCCAAGTTAAATGACACTTAAAATTAAGAAAAGGAAACCTTTATCCACAAACATATTTACAGTAGCAAGCTCAGTGAATGAAAGGATACTTGCAGTGCAGACTCAGGCAGGATCCATGTTAGTAATCAATCCATAACTACTTTCCCACGGCAGAAATTAATAGGGCTCCTGTTAATGGGCTACTACTGATAGGGCTCCACTCGTACAAGTGCTTGGCCAGGGATAAGGAAGGCTTGGCCACCAGAGAGCTCGGTAAAGCTGAGGCAGGGCTGGAGGGAGGAGGATGCCGTCACCAGCCCTCTCCCGTGGGCAGGACCCACCGTGGGGCCCCGCGGAAGGGGACGGGCACTGCCGCGGCCTTCAGCA
Organism: Rhinoptilus africanus; assembly: GCA_013400135.1. Taxonomy (NCBI): domain Eukaryota; kingdom Metazoa; phylum Chordata; class Aves; order Charadriiformes; family Glareolidae; genus Rhinoptilus; species Rhinoptilus africanus. Next base: position 282,350 of record VXBO01003383.1, read on the forward strand.
CCCTGGAGAGCGGCCGCCGGGCGGGGCGCCGGGGCCGGGGCCGCTCCGCTCCTCGGGGTCCTTCCTCGGGGTCCCCTCCCTTGGGGTCCCTCCCTGGGGGTCTCTCCCTGGGGCTCCCTCCTTGGGGTTCCCCTCCCTAGGAGTCCCTCTTTGGGGTCTCTCCCTGAGGGTCCCTCCCTGGGGGTCCCTTCGTAGGTGTCCCTTCCTCGGGTTCCTCCTCTGTGTTTCCCCCTGGGGTTCCCTCCTCGGATGTCCCTCCTCCGGCATCCCTCCCCGGAGCTCCCTCCCTGCGGGTCCCTCCCTGGGGTCCCTCCTTTGGGTTCCCCCCTGGGGTCTCCTCCCCGGACATCCCTCCTCCAGAGTCCCTCCCCGGGGCTCCCTCCTTAGGAATCCCCTCCCTGAGGGTCCCTCCTTGGGGGTCCCTTCCCTAGGGGTCCCTTGTTAGGGACCCTCCCTGAGGGTCACTCCCCGGGGTTCACTCCCTGTGGGTCCCTCCCCAGGGGATCCCCTTCCCGGAGGTCCCTCCTTGGGGGTTCTTCTCTGGGGCTCCCTCCCTGGCGGTCCCCTACTGGGGCCTCTCTTCACCAGGTAAAGGTTATGAGATGCCCATGGCTTTCTCCGACGGCAGCTCTTGTCTTCAGTTCCCACAAGTGGTTCAACGCGAGCGGAGAGCAGCTTTCATCCCTACAGTCACCACCAGCACAAGATTTCGATAATCTGACGAGACGAATTTTGTAGGGCTTTGCATTTTTTTTTATTTTTATTTTTTTTTTTTTGCAACACGGAGAATTCTGAATTTCCCACGAAATTCCAGCAGAAAAAAAAAATAGTACAATTCACGGATTGTTTCAATTTTAGAGAGGGTTTTAACTGCAGAGGTCAGATGAGTCCTCTCTGCCCTCCAGCACCATTTCCGTGATGATAACATTGCTACCACGGTGTGGCCAGCTCGGGAACCACACTCCTTGAAAACCCACAAGTCCTTCTTTATTGTTTTATGCTTTTTAATTAATTGAAGAACTGTTTTTTAAATAATTACAGACATGTTGGCGGCAAATTCCCACGGTCTTGGCACTCATCAGGGCCACAGTCCCTGTCTAATGGTCCATGTTTGATTGCTACATTATATACTACCAGAAGAGATTCTGTCCCCTTTCTGCAAGACAATAACACAGCACCTTTCCTTGGGGACACCAAGCAGCTGCTTCAGTCCCGGTGTCCTCTTCTCCTGGGACAAATGGTTGAGGGCTCTGGGACGGTGACATGGTGGCTTGGCAGGGGAATATCAGTTTTAGGAAAACTAAGAGTGCTGTAAATATTTCAGTGACGTACTTGTCACATCTCTGCTTCACCTCAGCCCCATCCGCATCCCCATCCCTGGTGGTCCTGCTCTGATGACTCCAAGGACCCTCTGGCGATCCCTGATCACCAATACATTTAGAGCAGGCTCAGGCTGCTTAGCTCAGTGGCTGCAGGTCTTCCTGCTCTTCTCCAAAGCCTGGGAGCATCTTTGCAGCAAGCTGTGAAAAGGAAATGGATTTGGCCCTGGTGGCCTGAATGACATTTTTGAGAGGCTGTGAAATTTTCTTTTCATTTTGGGTTTGGTTTATTTTATCTTCAGAAAACCTGGCTGTGGAAACTAGGAGGGCTGTGACAAGCCCGTCAATGGCAAACGGACTTAAGTTTCCTTCAAATCAGTAACAGCTCTCTACTTAGGTACCTTTACTTCTCACTCTTAAAAAGCCCCAAATCCTGATATAGATGACAATTTACTCTTCTGAGACCCTCAACATTTTCAAGTATCCACTGATACCCCTGTGCAAGGGAAGCCCGACAGTCCTGCTGCCTCTCGGGGGGAAAAAAAAACCAGTTGGAAAATAAACCCCTACTAATGCAGCACAAAGTGGCACAAATCAGGAAAACAGCCCACAACACCAAGCCCATTTTAGTTTGTCATTTGCTTTCAAACTGCCGGATGTCATCAGCAGGCAGAGGGTGAGGCCGATGCCAGACTAGCTGATCTCCAGAGGTCCCTCCCAACCCTGTGTTTCCATGATTCTATGCCAGAGGCTCGAGGAGGTGCAGCGTGAGGGTACGGGGGACTCAGCAGCCTGGGTTTACAGCCGTTCTTGGTGTTTTCTCTTATGTTGGGCTCACGTCCTCCGGCATTGCCCTTACAGTATCTGACGGGGGCCTGCAAGAAAGATGGGCTGGGACTTTTTACAAGGACATGTAGTGATAGACTGAGGGGTAATGACTTCAAAGTAAAGAGGGGGGATTTAGATTAGACACCAGGAAGAAATTCTCTGCTGTGAGGGGGGTGAGCCTCTGGCCCAGGGTGCCCAGAGAAGCTGCGGCTGCCCCATCCCTGGAGGGGTTCAAGGCCAGGTTGGATGGGGCTTGGAGCAGCCTGGGCTGGTGGGAGGTGTCCCTGCCCAGGGCAGGGGGGGGCACTGGGGGGGCTTTAAGGTCCCTTCCCACCCAAACCAGTCTGTGATTCTATGAGTCTTTAGCAGAGTTAATGGGAAACGGCTGGCAAGGAGAGATCTCAAAGTCCCGCTGCCACAGCAGCAAGGTCGGCATAAAACCTGGACTGTGCCCAGTGATTGCACCAGTTACGGGGGGAAGCCGTTAACAGAGAAAGTCACTGCTCTGCCTTGTTACAGATGGCATTTGGTCCGTAACAACCTCACCTCCGAGCAACCCGGGCTCAGTCCCTCTGCAAAGTCCTTTCCACCCAGGAAGTTTTCCTGGGGGCTCCCAAGTTGCAGGTACCTCGTGTCACAGCCTGCAGCTCCCACCCCCTGCCCAGCAAACCTCACCAGTGCAACCCTCCCCTCCCACGCCAGCCCCTCAGTGAACAAGTGCAGGGAAACTGGACAGCAAAACCAGGCTGGGTACCTGCGAGGGAGGACAAAGAGCTGGGCAAGCCGGTGCCGGATGGTCCCGTTATGGCTGTCCTCTTCCTGTGCCCAGAGCCGAGCTCTGCAAGCAGCAACGTCACCGGAGAATGGGGAGGGGGGGAAGGAACGGGACTGGAAACAGAAGCTCTGGGCACTGCTCCCTGCAGAGACGTACCTTGACCCAAAGGACCTAAAGTCCAACTGCATAAAGTTGCTTGAAAAATCCCGGAAAAAGAGCCTGGATATTTTATCCACCCTTTGCAAAGGAAAAATGTGTTAATGTGCTCTGTTAAAGCACACGGTTGGGCTTGGTGCTCAGCCTGGGGTGACTTGTTATTAAGAGGCAGCAAGGATATCCCTGGAGAAGAGGAGCTCTTGCAAGCAGCCGCCACAGGCTCCTCGCCTTCCTGGCAGCGGGCAAAGTGCCTCTTCACCTCTTTGCCTCCAAGATTATTTTCTACCATGCAACAGGCTGACGTCTTATTGCCCTGCCAGGCACTTGCTCTTCCTGGGAGAACTGCAAGCTCCCATGAATACAAGATGTATGAGCTGTAGGTGCCATGCTAACAGCCAACGTGTCACAAGAAGCCATAGAAAAGGAGGCTCAGGGTGATGTGAACCTCTCCGGGCACGTTTGGACACCCCTTCCTGCAAACAAGTGTGTTGAAGGGGGTCCTCCGTGGCCTGAGCCAGATTTAGAGATTTCTTTTTGCTTCATCTACAAAAACAAATCTGCCCAAAATAAAGTGGATTTTTGAAAGGTGTGAAGCTCTCCGGGCAGTTGGCTCCAAAGGAGGGAGTAGCTCAGGCTGCGGAAAAGCTGCCGGGAAAGTGGTTCAAGGCACAGCACATTTCGTGCTAAAATTGTTCTGCCTAGACCTTCTCCACCCAAGCTGCCCGCACTTCAGGGTGTACAGCAACACACCAAATACAACCAGAGTCTCTGATGTGTGGAAACACCTGAAAAAGGTTTTTTGTCTCAGATCAAGGGAAAGGACATCTGTGGGTTGCTGTGGGAGGGAGTAAAGTGCCTGTATCCTTTTCATACATCCTTGTTGAACTTTTCTCTCCCAATTGTCCGAGTTGGCCCACAGAATTTCCCCCAGAGCTACTCCGTGAGTTATAATCTACTGTCAACTAGCAATGGTGAGGGTGAGTAGGTTACACAAGGTAACTCCAGGACATGCAGCACCCCCATTGTACCTTCCTTGTCTTGAAGGCCACTGTGGGTTTCCTCACACTGAAAAGGCAGAGCTGAGGTGGAAATCCCACAGCCGGAGCTCAGCGAGAGGCTGCTCTGCCCTGGGTGGTGTCCCTCAGGAGTCCTCCAGTGGGGGAACTGCCCCCGCTCTCAACACAAAACAACAGAAAAGAGGATACCAATGCTCTGAAAGGGCAAAGAGGCTCATAAATCTGCCTGGGGGGTAATTATGGAAAACAGACCGCATTTATTTTTGAAACACAGGTGACAGCCCGCTCCTGCGGGGTCTGGAGCAGCCTTGTTCCAGCTGCTCCGGTGTGGGGCAAGCAGGACAGAGAGCTGCTCAGCTCACGCTGCAACCTCGCTTGGAGGAGCCTGTGGACATCTCTTCCTTTTGTCACCCCAGTTGTCACAAGGCATGCAGGAGCTGACTGTCCTGGTCATTTCTGCTGTCCTGTCCACTCCAGATGAAGAGGTTCAACAGGGGCTGGCAGACAGTGGGACAAGTGGCAGGTGAACCTCCCAAATCTCATTTCTTGAGAAAAATCCTAATATCTTTTATTTACTAAAACTCCCAAAGTTGTCCCCACAGGTGCTAGTAACAGGACCATTGACACCTGACAGGGCTTTGAGGGCCCTAATAGCCTTGACCAGCCTCACCTGGGGCTTCCACCCACATCTATGGGTCCTGGAGCGTATTTAATCTCTTCTCAAGGCCTTTGCTCTGTGCCTGAGTTTTGGTGTAGGTCTCTAGTCTAGCTCCAGATGTGCCTCTACCTGACCAATGACCCTGCTGGTCTGGATTTCGACTTACAGACTGATATCCTGGTCCTTGACCCTGTGCCATTATGGACCTGGTTGTTACTTTGTACTGAGCCAAAGAGTTCAGGCTCTTCAGTTTTCAGGTGAATGGTTATAGTGGACAGTATGTTATCCCTGTGATTATCATCACAAGATACAGAGGCTGTATTTTCAACAACAAAAATATATTAGCAAGTTGTGACGCTGTTATGGGATGCTTCATAAGACAACAGAATAAGAAGAGGCAATTCCCTGAGACGCCAGTTTGGATCTCTGGAGCTGTGCCATTTGATGCACTACACTTTACATGTAAGTAAATCCTTTCTTAGCTAAAAGCAATAAAACTTTTTGTATCAATAGCTCTGAACTTTCTTCTGTGTCTGCTGAAGCGCTGGCAGAGCAATGGTGCACATTCTGACCCCTGGATGTAGTAACACTGCACCCATCCAGGTGTCTCCATGTGCTGTAATACTCTTGTTTTAGCACAGGTTCACTGTGAAATTTGAGAGTAGATAAAAAGGAGAGAGTTCCTGCAGAAAAGATGTCTTTCGCTATTCAGCTGCACTGGGAGGTGGCCTGCTGAAGAGGTACAGCACCGGCACGAGGCAGAAATCAGAGGACTAGAAGGCTTTTTTTACTAGCTGTGTAATGGTTTCTTGAAGCTGTGATTTGCGTCTGAGAGCTTCACTTCCCCAAGGGAGCTCTAGCCTAAGACCAACAAGTAAGGGGCACTTTGGCATTAAGTTCAGGATGGGACCCCCATATATCAAACTTTAGCTTGGGAAGGGTTTGGAGTTTAGCTCCTTAAAGCTGTAGCTGCAGACAAGGGTTCCTGAGTTGCTCCCAGTGGACATCCAGAGAGGTTTCCCTCTACGTGTTGGACAGAGTGATGGAGTTGAAGTAGCTCAGCAAGTCCTCCATGGTGAAGTCCATGGCAATCCCTGACCCTGCATAACAGCGCTGGATCAGATCCTCAAACTCTTGGTACTGACGTATGAACTCCTGCTCCACAGCTTGCCACACCACCTAAGGAAAAACAAACCATCAGCACTTTTCAACAGCCCGTGACTCCATACGCGCTTTGCAGTCCTGAGTCCTGCAAAACATCGTAACGTTACACCCAGATCCCACCCCAGTTACCGGCAAAAGGTTTTCCTCTGGGGACAGATGCTTGTGGATTTTCCTGTAGAGGGTCTCAAGGGCTCTTTTTACTTCCCTGCCAGGGTATTTTTCAATGACCTTCCTCAGCTCCTGCTTGCTGTAGGCCAGCTGAAAGCTGACCTCTTCTTCTTTCACGCCTTGAGCCACACGGGCTTTCACCCCTTCAAAGAAGTTCTGGAAAGGCAAGGAGATGTTCACTGATGAGCTGCCCTGAGGCAGACTCCTGCATCTGGGCTGAAACCTAACCGCTTTCCTCGGTTCCCTTCCCACATCTAATTAAGTGGAAATGAAGTATGGAAACTGTTTATCCTTCAGGAAAGCAAGGCATAGGGAATTTCATCAGTTCTCTTCCCTCCCTGCTTGGCAAACAGCATCTCTAAGGGTTGTAGCACCATGGAGCAATGGGACTGCTGAAAAAATCACTGATGTTCCTTGGTGCTTCATAGAGCTTTGCTACCTACAGAGGGTTTGGAGCCAGAGGTGGGTCTGGGGGATCCCAGGATCTGCAAAGTGTAAAGCAAAACTCAAGTTTCCTCAGTTCTTCCAAGATATTGTATGAAAGGAAAAGGCTGTTCTGTAAGGAGGGTTTAAAAAGCGCATGTCCCACCCCAAGCATGGCTGTTGCTTGAGAGCCCAGGGCTATGACAACTCCAAGAGATACAAACCTCAGCTAGCTTTCAGAAAAACAGCAGGATCAGTGTAGCTCCACAAAAATCTTAATGCTGACAGGTATTTGTTGGTGTTGGTTTCTCCATCATTGGATACTTTTAAGATGCAGCCGGACAAGGTGCTGAGCCATCTTGTCTGGACTTTTTGCTTTTGCCAGAAAAGGCTGGACCAGATGATCCTTGAGGTCCCTTCCAACCTGGTATTCTAAGAAATATTTTTTTACTGCATGAGCTTTTCAAACACTGAATTGGCCAGGCTGGAAGGAACCTCAGGAGGTCTCTAGTTTAACCTCCTGCTCAAAGCAGGTTCAACATTGAATTCAAATGAGGGTACCTGGGCCATTTCTCAAGGTAGGTCTTGAAAACCTTCAAGGATAGAGACTGTGCAACCTCTCTGGACAGACTGTTTCGATGCTTTATTATCCTTATAGTCATTTTTTCCTTCTATCCAGCTGGAAACTTCCTTTTTATGTTTTCTGATCGTTGTCTGTCATCATCCTGTGTGCACTTCAGTAATCCAAGGAAGGTGGCTACTAAGTACCCCTGAAATGGTTTCTTTTCCAGGCTGACCAAGTCCAGCTCCTTCAGCCTCTCCTCACCATGTTGGTGGCTCTCCATTGGCCTTACTCCAGTTTAGCAACACCTCTTATCACAGGTGGATGTGACATACGTCTCTGTCTATCCCTTCTACGGCTGGACATGGAACTCCACATCTGCTCTAACAAAGGCTGAAAAAAGGGAGCAGTCACTTCCTTCAACCTGCTGCCTACCCTGTTCGTACAGCCCAATAGTCTGGCTGCTGCCTTGGGTATATCCACTGCAATTTTGCTGTGGAGCAATATCCTAAATCCCGAGGATTTTCAGAGGGAAAAAGGTTCCTAAATGTATAAGCTGTTTTCAAAACCAGAAATGGGCTCCTACATGACTTAAGCCCCTTTGCAGCTTCTCTTGATGTTAGTGAACTGTGCTCAAACCAGAAGAGCTGTGTGGTCTGCTAAAGAAGGCCATGTCAGGACTCTGGAAATCCCCGAGCAGAATGCAATCCAAGTACTTTCATATGTTACTCATTTTGCTTTGTTGTAAGCAATGAAATTATACTTTCCCTCACAGAGGGAGAGTTTGAAGCCATTAAAGTCGCAGGGCTGCAGGTAGCATGAAACTCCGAGCTGATCTTCCAGTCAAACCTACAAGATGTTTGACAGCAAAGACTGGAAACGAATTGAAAGTAACAGGCACTATAATTAATTAAAGCTGATCTCAGTCTGTGAGAGGTTTTAGGCCAGTGAGAATAGAGAAGGAGCGGAGTGCGGAGGGGTCTTGGGAGCAGCCGTCACCTCTGGGAGGAAGGAGGATGCCGGTTTGAGTTAGCAAAGCCAGATGCTCTTAACTCAGTTAACAAAGCAGCCGCTCAGGAAGCGTGAAGCTGTTAAACTTATGAGTCCAGGCAGCCGTGCAAAAGTAAGGCAGCATCTGCCAGACGCAGGCACGCAACCCAGAGCGAAGGCTGGATGGGTCCTCACGCCGCCGGATGGACGCTGAGCTCCAGAGCTGGTACCAGCATCTGATGCTACTGAGCCCTGCTCCTGCTGGGGCTGTGCTGCAGGGTGAAACCCAGCAGCGCGGGGCCAGAGCAGGTGTGAGGACACTGGGGATGTGACAACACACTACTATAATCCCAGGCTGGATTTGGGGAGGGGTGATCTGAACACCAGTTAATTCATGATTTTGTGAAGGGCAGTTGCCCTTTGAGACCCAAGGAAGGCTCAGTTTACCCTGTACTCACATTGAGCTTCTCCAGAGGCTGGCCCAGGGACTTGATGACATATTTCTCCATGTGCTCGCTATACCTTTGCTTGGCTTCTCTCTTCTTGCCCTCCAGGCAGTGGATCTTCTTTTGGCACAGGAAGCAGAGAATGTGGTGGAAATTTTCCATCATGACCATGTCTGTGTTCACCTTCAGGTTTGCTGAGGACAGACTATTGACTTAAAAGAAAGGAACGAATCAGGTATGGAGAGAAAACTCTGCAGGCCGGGTCAGGAGGGAGATGAGATGCAGACTCCATCAGGCTTTGGTCAACAGCAAAGAGCATCAACACGGGTTGTTTAGCTCTTCAACCACCTTGCCTTGCAGAGCCTTGGAGTCACGACATTTAATAACTATTTACCCAAAAGGGCGCAGAGACATCCAGGTCCAGCTCTGTCCTAATCTGGTTCTGACCTAGGTGCCAGAGCAGCAAGTCAGCGTGGCACACGCTCAGCCTGCTGAGCAGAGGCATGGCCCACCACGCTGCCCGACACTCGCCAGCTGGTCTGGAGAAGGCAAGACCTTGAGAAGCTCGTTGTGCATGCAGAAGAGAGGGGGCCCTTCTCACTCATGGCTGTAAACACGTCATTAGGTTGTTTCACCATCAGAGGGGAGTCGAACTAACTGATCTTTAAGGCCCCTTCCAACCCAAACCATTCTATGATTCATCTGACTGAGGCATCCAGCCATCAGCCTTTGCACTCACTGCTGCTGAAGACGCTGCCGGCCAGCCGGAGGTGTGCTTTGTCCAGCTCCCCTCTCCGCCGAGCTGTCCTGAACACCTCCTCTGAGAAGTCCACAAACTCCTCAAAGCGGCTCACGGAGGGCAGGATCCCGCCTTTCATCTTGCTGGGCATCTTTGCCTCCTCGATCTCTTTGCACAAGGTCCCCTGGCAACAACACACAAGACACAGCACTCTCAGACCTGAAGTGGACCCAGTCTCATTTGAGGGCATGCTGAGGCACAGGCCAGAAAACAAGGAATGTAATCAGTTGTGTGTACTACATTCTTAATTTAGAATATCTTCTACGGGAAGATATGTGAGCTTTCTTCTTTGAGGCTGGACATGAAGCTGCACTAGCTGCTCTCCTGGTGTTGACGTAGCTGGTCTCCCCGGCCATGTGGTTCTTTGCTCAGACACAGTGCTGCAACCCCCCCCCCGCCACAGATCCCCGCAGCTCCTCAGGCAGAGGTCTTCACCACTGCCACTTCTTGCCCTTCTCAGGCTGGTTTACGAGCAGACTTGCTGCTCTAGGACTTGGCACAAACACAGTTTGGTGTCAATGTGTGGCTTCCCTTGACCTCAAGGGACTCAGAGACAGGTTCCTTGGCCAATTCTGACAAGCTTTCACTACCCCTGCCCCCGCTCCCATCCCTGCTGCTTTGTCCCGGAGCATGTCCTGCTCTGCCAGCAGGAGAGCCTGTCTCCAACCTTCTGATGTGCTGCCTTTGCTCCCACAGCCTCCCGGTACTCTTTATGGAGGAAACCCCTTTGGTTTGACCATCCTGGTAAGAGGAGGCACAGATGGCACTTAGATGTATTGTGTCCCACCTCCCTCACACAGACGTGATTGTAGATGCAATGAGGGTCTACTCCTCCCAAAACCAAAGAGCCAGATCCCTGCCTGATGTAAACCCTGTCTTCAATAAAGATTGTGTTAGAAGTTTAGAAGATTATGGAGGAGGTCAAACATCACTCACGTCTGCTTGGGCTTACTCCTACTCACACTCACAATGTATTTGTTGAAGCTGCTCTTGGCCAGGAGCAGCATGTTGCCCAGGACAGCGCTGAGGAAGGATGAGGGGAGAGCTGAGGAAGAGTCCCACATCTCAAAGACGGAGTCATTCAAGGTAACCAGGACCTGCAAGCAGCCGAATGGGTGGACCTTATTGCAGACATCTAGAAATCCTCTCAGCTCCGGTTCCAGGCAACTGAAGATCTCGCTCAGCAGCTGGGCCGTAGGTTCTTCTAGGCTTAAAACCAAACCAAAACAAAAAGTAAGTAATGAAATGGGGAGGGACACTGGCCCCTTAGCTGGCTACAGAGGCAAGGGCAAAGATAAAGCAAGGATCAAAGCCGCCTATATCGCAGTGGAGCCTGTTTATGCTTGAGTCATCTTTCAACTTTTCACCATCTCTGATCGTGGGAGGACAGTGAAATGTCCTGTTTTGACAGACAAATGAAAAATTTCAGTGCTTTCATGCTGACGTTTTTTGTAAGACTTCTGTTCCATAGTACATTTTCACTTTATGATGTTGCTAATGAGGAAATAAACCTGATCAAAACATAGGTTTTTGCGTGAAACATAAACCTCGTTTTCTGTTCCACCCTGAAGCAGAGGCACTGTGCTGGGGAGAGGCAGAGGCAGTAGGCTCTGCTCAGCCTCTCTGCATGCCCAGCTAGACAAACTCCTGTTTTTTTGCTATCCAGGGTGCAAACCTGAGGCCACTTAGTAGACACTAGAAAGGCCAAGAGTGAATAAAAATGCCTCCATCAGCCGCTCAGGCAGTTCCTGTGGGACACTCCAGACCGTGTCCCCATCAGAGCAGCCAGCTGTATCTCACTACCCACGTACTGGCTCCGAGGCTTGGTGCAAGGAGGGTCCCCTGGAGATGCCGTGCTCTCTCCTCCCCTGCTGGCAGATGCCTGCAAGAAAGAATGGGATGGAAACTATGACCTGTCTGCCCTCTCTCAGAGAAGAAAACTTGAGATCTGGGTTTCATTTCTGCTGCCTTACATTGGAGTCCTGTGTTTAATACTTAGAGGTCTAGTGATTTTGCTGGACCTATCAATTCAATTCTCCTCTGCCATCAGGAGATCTTGAGCTTCCCCACCACTGACTGCTGCTAAGGGACCAGAGCCCAGGAGAGCTCAGGTATCTGATAGAGGTAAGCAGCCACTCCACTGTGCCTGCTGAGGCTTGTATCGAGCTGGAAGGAGGACTGGCTAATGGGATTGGAGAGGACAAAGTCCTCATGCTTACCTCCAGCACCTGCGGGTCTGCAGGGTCCTGGCTTAGCTGGAAGAATTTCTCAATGAAGTGCTGCTCCGTGGTGCAAAGGGGCTGCAGCTCTCTCAGCACCTGCTCCAACATCTGCTTAGAAATCATCGGGCATGTTAGAAAACCCTTCTAGCACACACTAAGGACACCAGAGAAGATGTCCATCTCCACCTGAAGTGACTTCATCTAAGCCAGGTCAGCAGTGCAGAACATCTCTGCTTCTGCTCCAGGTACACAGAACCAAAGGAAGGTCCACGGGACGAGTTGCAGCACTGGCACAGCCCCCATGGGACACGTGAGCCCTTTGGAAAACCTCAGCTCCTTACCTTGATGACGTTGCCTTTGTCCGGCACGTCCTCCTGCCCTTCTCTGCTCCCAGGGAGACTCCATCGAGACTGCTGCCTGCTCCCCATCACCATCGGCTTCTCTAAGCTTTCCTGAAGACCTGCATGGTATGTCGGTAGGTGGTTAGACGTCTCCATCCCTCTTGGCCTTTCCAGCTCCTTTGATCATTTTAACAGATTTGAATGTCTCTTTTCATGCCTGATCTTATGTGTGAATTGGCCTTTTCCTGTTCAATTCAGATACACAGGGCATGCAGGGTTTGCTCTCATTTTTTTATCTGCTTTCTCATCCATCTCTCTCTCTTTTTCATTACCCTTTTTTTGTTTCACCCTCTGTAATGCTTACCCCTGTGCTATTTAGTGCTTAGTACTAACTCTTGAGGACTGGGGAGTGAAAAATCCTAGGTGAAAAGAGCATAAATTGGCAGAAACATTTCAGGAAAAATGTTTGTTGCTTAGTTTTGATGGTAAAGAGCCATAAAACAATATCCAGGCAGGGGAAAGAGTTGGCTTTTTTCAAAAACTAGCCTTCTAAAATGACAAACATTCACCTGGAAATTAATATACTTTTGAAACATTACCAGTTTTTTACCACAGTGTTTTCACTGGGTGCTTAGCTTACGTGGAAAAGTTGAAAAATTTATTTGAAATGTGTATTGCAAACATATTATTATACTCACCGAAAGAAACCAGTGGGGAAACATCCATATTATTTCCTAATTAATTCTAAAATTTGGTATCATTCCACTAACCCCAGAGGTCCCGAGTGAGTCAGGCCGGCTCTCCAGTTCTCATAACATCCTAAATAATTGAGCCACTACCTGCAGGGCTTTTGCCTTTGGAAAGGATTTGTCAGATGTCCTACACGCCGAACAGGGATGAGGGATGACAGACAGCCCTGCTTGCAACCTCAGCCTTGCTAAAACCATGGAGAAAATTAATAAGCTGCTTCATATCTTTTTCCCAGCCTTACGCAATGGGCAATGATAATTTCGTTTGCTGGGAAGTGGCAAAACCAGGAAAAAACTTCTCCCCAGAGCAAGCAGGAAAGAATTTAATGAGCCTGTAAATTTTAGTCTGGAAAAGGGAGTGGGAAAATGAGGAGAAAAGACTTAATTATTGGCTCATAATCATAAACAACTTGGGGTTTGCCTTCTAAACTCTCCCATAACACTGGAAGACGGCAATAAATCACCAGGCGGTATACTTAGAAGCAATCAACATAAATAATCCTTTATGAGGGCAGGGACTCAACCTTAAAATTTCACTGCCACGGTAATCAGTAGAAAGAGAGGCATGGAGAGCCAGAGCCAGCCTGGGACTCTTTAAGGTGGGATGAAGGATGTTATCAGGCAAGTGTCCTTGCAGCTTTCATCTGAGCAGGTGAAACCTCAGGGAAGACCTTGGATGAGGTTCCTGCAGAACTTCACCAGGTTCTTTAGGAGCAGGAGGGTGAATCCCAGTTGGTGGCACCCCAAGCCCCAGGGAAAGTGCCTTTTCACAGCTGGCAGAAGCTCCGTGGATACAATTTTCTAAAAATTCCCACTATTAGTAATTGTCCTCTACAGTGATGTGGTTGGTGGCTGTGGTTTCAATGTCCTGCTCACCTTATGATGGGCTGAGTATCCCCAACCAAGCCTGGGGCTTCCCACCTGCCCCAGACCTCTTCTCACCCCCAGAGGCAAAGCACGGTGCCGGCACACCTCAGCACCGGCAAAACTCATCACATCTCATCCCGAACATGAGAGCAACACCAGCACCAGGCTGGTGATTTATAACAGTGCAGTAAAGGGCTTGTAGACATCAAAGTGTCCTTCTATCGCTGCAATGGGTTTCACAGACACTGGATTTTCTCCTGGGATTTTAATTACTCCCATCTTATGGGACTCGCATAGGCATTAACGACAGACAAAGTTCATTTCCAAAATAAGATCAGCCAGACTGGCTGCAACACATGCCCTACACTATCTTTTTTTTTTTTAACTTAACAAGTCCGTTTTCATAAAGGGCTTCTTTAATAGCCATCTCTGCCCCTACAATGTCCCCATTTTAATAGCTTTCTCAGCAGACCGAGCCGTTCTCTGGGAGGAGACAAAACTTGTGTGCTTTTATTTTCTATCACCCAGCAGAATTAAAGACCCTTGTTCGGAGCCCATCAATCACTTTGGAAATAAGAACCAGGGCCTCTTTATCCTATACACAATCTTAGTTATTTCCTTCTGTTTAAATAAAAGCAATCACCCTTCTTCAGGAAATGCCGCTTGATCACTTTATCTTACAAACCACAGATCGGAGTTTGCATCCCCGCTGCTAATTCCCCAGGCTTGCCTGCTGCCAGCATGTTCATTACCTCTTATCAAGAATCCCTATTTTTAAGCGAGAAAGAGCACGTTTCCCCAGGAAATGCTGTGTCCAGGCGTGGAGGAGAGTGGTGTCCGAGTGGAGCATTATCTTTTTTTTTAGCTGTTAGTTTTACGCGCTGTGGCAGGTGAGGCAAACCCTGTGTCCTCTCTGCTGGGCTGAGTGCGGGAGCTGCCTGGTGAGCCTGTCCCCGGGTGAATGAGGCATAAAACCCCTGGAAGCTGGGAGCAAATTGGTCCTGACCAGAATATCTCATTAGAATGACTGCTTTATGGGTGTGCACACCCCTTCTCCCAAGCAGGGTGGGCATCCATAAGGACAAGACCCAGCACAGGCTGTGTAGCAGCTCAGGGATGGCAAAAGCAAGCGAGCCCTGGAGAGACACATGAACTGGCCGTGTCCTGTCCCAACACATCATTGCCAAAATCATATGGGAGAGCTTTTCCCAGACTCCGCGTCTCTGATGAGCTCGAAAGGAAGCACAGGAGCAGTGCTCTGTTCTGCTCGGGGCCCTCCACCGGGGCCATTACATCCTCACGAGGGGTGCTCCCCAGCCCACCCCTGTCTGCTTGGACGCTGGAGTCCTCCCTGGTGCCCAGATGGCAGCAGAGGGGGCTGCCGAAGCCTTCAAAGCGTGGATAGCCCAGATCCAACAAGGGATGCACTGAGTGCTGCGGCACTGCTGGGTCCCTGGCACCTCCACGGAGGGTCGAGGACATTCAGGGTGACAATGTGTGTTGCAGCGGCCCCGTGGGAGAAGTGTCTTCCTTCACAGTTCTAATGAAATGCTATCCTTTTTCAGAAAGTCCGTATCTCTGCATTATCCTAGGACTATTATTACCGCCACTTTTTATGTTCCTGTTACCCTCTTGTAGCAACAAGTATGACAGGTTAATGGCATTACACACAAATAATTTCCTATCATCTCTTTTCAGCATGTCCCTTTGATTTAATTGCCTGTTACCTTGTTTTTAAATTACAAGAGACTAATAATGTCCTATTGACTTTCCCTAAACAACTTAATTTTTCACCCTTTTTATCATATCACTGCTTTTCTACTGGAAGTAGCAGGGAGGTTTTGATCTCTGTTTTTCCCTCCCTTGGCCCCATGGTGTGGCAAATCATTCTGGCATGGAAAAACACATTTCCGATGACTATAAAGATTTTTCCTGGAGGTGTTTGCTTTCCCCATTTCTAGCAAAATTTCAAAAAGGAACATTTTAATTAAGGATTAGTATCTGAGCTTCTACCGTCTCTTTCTTTCTTCAAAGGGGATACATTTTTGAAAATGGCAAGTAGTGGGGAGAAAAAGCCTGGGTGTTTTTCCATTTCCCCTTCTTTCCAGTGGCAAAAGATGATTTAGGTGGAATTTTCCTTCTTTCTTTTCAGGATTGTGTGCTCCATTGCAGGTACACTGTGACCGGTTTCTTTTCCAGAGGAGCTGGCACCGGGCAGGAGGAGCTGGGAGGGGTGGTGGGTGTGTTGATATGGCCGTGATGCCCACCCAAAAACGTGAGCTGAGATGTACTCCTGTGTCCCTCTCTTCAGACACAGTCACCAGCATCTGGGCGCTGCAGTGTGCTGCTGTTGGACCAGCCTGGACTGGGGCAGACTGGGGCAGTACTGGGGATGCAGTGAGGGGCTGAGAGGACCCAGCACTTGGCTCCACTCATGCTTTTCCGTGCTGTTCCCCTTCACCTCGGCCAGGAGGGAGCTGCTGCAGCTGCCGTGATGCAGAACAAAGCGATGGCGAGTGCTCCCACCCGGTGGGACGCAGGGCCAGCCGACAGCCGCAGAGCTTGGGATGCGGAGGAACCTTCCTCTGTCATCCCAGCAGGAGAAAAGCCGCCAGCAGCAGCACCGTCCTATTCCCACCCTTGTGCAAGTCGCTGCTAGCACAGGCTCTCTCTGTCCCTGCTTGAGACTGCCCAGGTTCTTCAGAGACCCACAGCGCAGGGAGGAGGTTAAAGCAAAACACCCTGATGTTAGCTCTGCCCTTTATGGCCAGTTCTGAAAGGGAGAGGAAGGGCCCTGGAGCGCTACAGAAGTGGAAACCACATGCAATGGTCTGATCCTGCAGCCTGGTGAGCTTCGGGGGTAGCTCCCTCCAGCTGCCCACGGCCCAGGCTCCCAAACCATCCCTGGAACCCCGCGAGAATGGCGTGGGCTTCATCCCAGCAGGCGAGGGATGGGCAAATGTGAGGGTGGCTGGGTAGGAGAGAGGCTGTTGGTATGATGGCTGCTGCGGGGCCAGCACAGCCTCTGCAGGGAGACAGAGCCCTTCACCAGCATCCTTCAGCCACCAGCCCCGTTTCCTGCCCTCGGCTTCCTCCTCTGGCTCCAGGATCTGGACACGAGTGATGAAGTAGGTGCAGAGCTGGAAGGAGCCGTGCTAGCATTCTGATAGACTAAACACACCATGAGAAGTGGTTTTTGACATTCAAGCGGGGCCAGGCTGGCATGGAACTTTCCATTACAGTGCTTTGTTTTGCTGAAGGAAAATGTGGCTTCTGCGCAATCAAAAACTTCCAGAGGAGACAGATCAGTTTCTCCTTTTGTCTTCAGAAACACCCCGCTGGAATATTTTGAGTCAGATGCAGCGATTTCTGTTGAAACGATCACCTTGGGACAAAACAGCCCCACAGTCAGCTCGCTGTGAAATCATTCTGCTCTCACAAATGTTGCTATGAATACACTCATGTCTTCAGGGACAGGCTTGGTGCCATGTCTTTACAGGGAAAAGAGTGTCTGAGGAGTCTGTGACCAGCTCTGCTTGTATGAAAGAGGGACCAAGCATCAGCCAGGCAGTCCCACATCCCCCTCTCTTATGGCTCCTCAGGACACGATCTCAGCCACCCATGCATCATTTCTGAGTCCTGCAAAGGGAAGGCGCACAAAAGCTACAGCTCTGGGAAGCAGCTAAGCAAAACTGGATCGTACAGGGAGCCACGGCTCACGCAAACACTGCCTGGTGTGAGGCAGAGTCAGCTTTGTCACGCACAGACACGCACAGCTGCAGACCCAGGCCACGGAGGAGAGAGTAAATCCATGGCACAAAATCTGGGGAAGACACCCGCTTGCAAATAAATCACTGCTCAGCAGCACAGAAGTCATATTTGCGAATCACTCACTTCCTTTTCTTCTTCCTAACAAGGAGGTTTTGGCTTGTTCAAAAAAGGCTTTGATTTCCCGGTCATAGAGTCTGCTGAGGTTCTGGGCATAGACCTGGAAAGACAAGACGGGCACAGAAATTCCTGGTGTATCTCATCTCTCTATGAACAGCGCCCATCTCATAGCTTTTCCTTCTGCTGCCCACTTAAGATGAAAGTCAGTAGACGGCAACTGAAGCAGACCTATTGGTTTTGGTGTGTAAGACCTTTGGAAAGGCAAAAAACAGCAAGAAAGATAGAAACCAAGCCTCACTGATACAAAAAGAACCAGCTCACTCACTTAACAACGTCCCTATCAACAGAAGAGGCCAAGGACTTTAGGATGGCCCTTCCCTAGAACCTTTTAAATAAAGCAATGTTGAATAAAGTAGAAGATTAACCACATCCATGTAATGCTTATCACCCTCATTCAGTAGACAAGCGGCCGGATGAAAGCAAAATGACCAAATTTTAGCATTTCAGACCTTTTCCTTCAACGCAATGTCCACCACCAAGTCCCAGCCTGCTTTTTGTCAAGGACAGAGGTCCAACATCATGTGGCCAAGTTGGCCAGACACTTTCCTAGAAGGGCCAAAAGCTGGAAGCTCGTGGGTGGTCGGGGTGTGGTGAAACCAAGCTCTCACCGCGAATTGACCAGTTTGACTGATCTGTTCCCGGTGGGTGGTTTGCAATGTTTGCTCAGGATTTCAGCCATACCTTGGGGAGATCACAGAACAGAACTGGGTTGGCGTTCCTCAGCCAGGCCATGAGCGGGGCGTAGGGCACCAGTTCCTCATGGTGGAGTCCGTGGCTTGGTACAGAGAGCTTGTCACTGGGCTGACCATGAGCAGGGACAGGAGCATTACCCTAAAGCAACAGAAAAGGCAGAAAGAATCAAACAAAACAGCCTTGAAAAGCTCTGGAAAACAATTGTTTCATAATTGGCCTTGAATTTCCAGTTCTGAATATGTTTGAGAAGCAAATTTTTAAGGGTGAAGCAGAGCATGAGTGATCACTTTGAACTCTAGTTTTAATCCCGTGTCATGGGAACAATTCTGAGCCCAGAAGAGTGAGCTGGCCCACCAGTAATACATGGGGTACTCCAGCTAAGCACAGTGGTCAGGAGAAAAGCCCCTAGTTCAGGAGCATGCTGGAAACTCTCCCTTCAGGCCCTGGGAGGTGGGTCTGAAATACTCCAAGGATGGAGATCCCACAGTTCCCTCAGTTCCCTGCCAGTCACATCCCTTCCCACAGACAATGCTTGAAAGTAAATGCTAAACATTTAAGGATATAATGCTAAAGATTTGGGAGTCATTCCTTTTCATGAAATGAAATCTGAAAGAGTAACATTTTTTTCAGGTTTCTCCTCACAGAAGTATTTCCACCACATCTTTTAAACTGCAAGAGGAGCACTTGAAAATGTTAATCACAGGATTAAGGGACTGGCTTTTATCCTGGGATTTTATGTTACAAACAGAGAAACAGCCATCACCACTCCCGAAGTAAAGTAAGAAAATCTAAAGTGAAAATCTAAAATGCAGCTCGAGATGGACAGAGGATTAATGACCATTGCGGGAAGGAACCAGATAGCCTGATAGATGCAGAATTGTGCTGGATTTCTTCTGCGTGCCTGCAAAAGGAGCCAGAGCGCTGGGGGGAAAACAGCGGGATGAAGGCATGGGAAAAGACCTCTTCGGGGAGACACGTTTGGAGAATCCTCTTACAGTGGCATCCCCTATATTGTTGGTACAATTTTACCGGAATATTCAAATCTCCCAGGATTTTGAGCTGCCGCATGAAGAGCCGAGCCCACCTGCAGCTCGAAGATGCTCGTAATGTGACCGATGAAAGAGTTTTCAAAGTTCTGCTTGAGTGTTTCAAACATGATCAGCTGCTCAGCCACAGACTGCAGTTTCCGGTAACCTTGAGGAAAAAAAAAGAGAGAATATCACAGTACGGAGTGTCAGGGGCTGTGACGCTCTGCTAACACCTAAAATACTACCACCTAAAAGCCAACAAAGGGAGGAGGATTTGCTGCAGTACCAAGCAAATACAGAGAGGGAGGGAGTTTAAATTAAAAGAAAAAATAATTGCAAAGCATCCATCTGTCCAACAACAGCCAAGGGCAAACGCCCGGTCTCTTTCTTCACAAGGAAATCACGGGGTTTCACGCCAGCATCAAGTCCCTGTACGCTGGCAGGTCTCCAACAACACCCACAGTAGATACTGCTACAATGAATTACCGTTTTTCCATGCTCAGGTACACACAACTGGGTTGCCCCAAGAGATCCCAATTTCTAAACTTGTCTTTCCACCAGTTCCTCTCTGAACTACAAGAGGTGGTGTACGCAGACGGCAGACAACGGTGCCTTATGCCAGGTATCTAGAGGAATTGTATAGATGCTTGCCATAAGTTTGCTTCAACTTTAATGTAAACCGGACCAGCCAGTGCCTGGTCCAGAGGGAGGTGCCTGCAGACCTGCTGGGGCAGTGTGGGTGCCCCAGCTTGGCCGTTTGCAGTGGATTCGACCCAGGAATTGCAATGGATTTGCTCCAGAAATGGAGCAAGCCCCTCCTCCCACAGGTATTTTTCTCCGTGGATGTTCCGAGGTAATGTTACACCGGCTTTCCCAGCCCTGCTTGACTGTGCGTCTAGGCGAAGATGTTGAAGACTTTGAAAGCTTCAGGAATATTTCCAGAAGAAAACTGACCCTTCAAGCCTGTTTCCCCAGCTCCCGGCTCTGGGTGCGCTGCAGGGAAATAGTGTTTGTAGCTCTGCACCTTACACCCCAGCTCAGTGCTGCTGCTGAGCTTCCCAAACACATGCCTGCCTTCTGCTTCTTTTCCCCTTTGCCCGGGCAGCATCCAGGGCTGCCCAGTAAGGGTGAGAGCTGATTCCTGGGAACACCTTCAGGCATTCTGGGGCACCTGTGGAGACTGGAGAGCATGGCACGGTGCTGGGGGAGCAGCTCAGGTCGTGGATGTCTGCAGGCATAAATCTCTGCTCTCTACTCACCGGGCTGGACCTGGATGTTCATGCAGCCAGATAAAGCCTCTGCTGCAGCAATGCAGGCTTTCACTCTGCTGGGGCTGGAAAGATCTGCCCGGCTCAAGGCATCACAGTGTTCCCTGCTGAAGTCGAGGTGGGTCTGAAAACAAAGCCAGAAAAGAACAGGTACAAGCCCATCCAGCCTCTCATCCTTCCCCATCCCACCCAGAAGGGTGCTGGCTTGAAATAGCCAAGTGCTACCTTCAGGCTGCATGTGTCTGTCAAGAGGACCCTGCTGCTCTATCCCCACCATAAACAAACCTCTGCAGGGTAGCAACTGCAGCAGCCCCCGAGGAAGCCCTGACAAACCTCGGTATGAGTTTCCAAAGGACCAGCACCTCTGGGATCACTGCTGGCAGCAAAGCGGTGGAGAGGAGAAAGAAAAAACTAAGGAAAATGCAGCTCGAGTTACTCAGAAATGAAAAGGTCAATGGCATAGAGGTCACCATAAGCAGTGGAAGGGAGGATTAGCTGTGCTATTACAGCACAGTTCTTGCATTTATGGTATGTTATGTTTGTAAATAATTTCCTTTCCCATATTCCCAGATCTCATCAAGAGTCTTTCCACTGGCCGTGCTGTTCCCTGCCCCGGTGTCACCTTGGCTGTGAGGTACTGCACAGAAAACTCCTTGCTCCACCATGGATGCTGAGACAGGCTGATGTGCACAAAGTCCACAGCTGATGGCAGACATTGACTTAACAGTTAAGTTACCTTCAAGGGTGGGGAAAAAATAAGAAAAAAATAAAGCAAAGGAGAGAAAATGGGGAAACTTCCACCAGTGGGAAGCAGGAAGAGAAACAAGAGGAGCCCTGGACAAACAGCCTCTCCAGGGCAGGAGGGAGTCCCCAGAAAGCTTCTCCCATGGTGGATGTGTAGTTTGCCCCAGGACCCACTCAAAGTCCGTCAGGTTAGCAGTGTTGGTGGGAGCATGCTTTGACCAGGGCAAATGTTGCATGCTCTGGCTCTAATTGCTCGTTAAGTACTATGCTTTTGTATTCCCAGTTAAAGATTATTGGCTACTGGAATGGCAGTTACCTACTAATGAGAGCTGGTTTTCCCTAGTACAAAGATATAAACTGAAAGCTACCATGTGGAGGGAGGAAGAAAGAAACTACACTCAGTGGTAATTGCTTCCCACAAGAAATCCTACAAATCAGACATAGGGATGCCTGGAAGGATCTCAGTGCTCTGGGTGCAAGGGTAAAAACACTGTCCCACCAGCCTCTGAGCATGTAAGAAGAACGTCCCAAAGCTTCTAGTGAAATGCAGACCCACAGCACCCCAAGTGAAAGGCTCCAGAGCTGCATTTGGAAGGTCCTTGGCATTACATTATTTGAGGCTCATCTTGCCCATGGAGAGGACTTTCAGAGACCCCTCTTACAGCCTTGGACCACAGCAAGGGTACTGCACATCATGGCTGCTACTGGTCCACCAGCAGTCCATCCCAGCCATATAGTCGTCCTTATCAAGAAAACAAAGTCCCTCATTTCTAGGCCAGAGAAGCTCTGTAGCCTTTGCAGACAAATAATAGTTTTTAGAGTGCCTGAGCTCACTGAAAGTTTTTCTTCTGACAGATTCAACAGGCTGAAGATTTATGTCTTTGCAAATCCACATACCGTGAGGAAGAGGATCTCATCCATCAGCCTTGTCTTGTTGGAAATGATGCGATGCAGCAAGGAGTTTTCCTGGTGGATGTGGTCCATCTGCTGCTTCACGCTTCCCAGTAACTCATCATAGATCTGCAAGGTCTCCTCCACCCTGGCCACCTCTGCCAGGGCCTCGTCAATGGAGCTCATCAGCTGTGTCACCTGCTTCTCAGAAGAGATGATGGCTCTGAGGTTGGCCTGTGAAATGGAGAAACAGAGGATTTCAGCATTGTCACAGGGTGGATCACCACCCTCTCAGAGTCAAATGTCCTGGCCTTCACCCTCCCAAGTCAAAGCAGAGACCCTGTCATTATAACATGCAAGATATATATAATATATATAATTGCAGCTGTCCTGCATCACTATGTGGTCAATGTCTTATCTTTGCAGTTGGCTAAACGCTATATAACCAACCATCTGCTAGTCCCAAGTGCCAGGACAGAACAAACTCCTTCCCTGAGCAAGGTGTACGCTCAGAGGACTTCCATTTTCCACAGCAAAGAGGTTCCTACAGAGTCGCCGGCAAATCTGACCATGAGCAGAATACAGCCTTCGTAGGTTTGGAGGGGGTACCAAGCCCTGCTGGCTTCCGCACCCCATTTTTCCCTCTGTGCACCAGAAAAGTCCCAGGTGGACACGGCATGGAGTCTCCAACCCTCAGCCCCCACAACCGGTGAAGCCCCCTGAGGACCTGCGTGTCCATCCCACACTATTTGTAAGGGAACGTGCCGGCTTTGAGGCAGGGGCCATTTCTGCCTGGCTCTAGCGCATTTATGCAGACCATGGCCGTGCCAAGTGCCTGTCACAGCACGTTTAGCAGAGCTCCGGGCACTGCCACTGCTGCCAGGGTGTCACTCAGCTGAGCTGCTCTGGCAGTGGAATTAATAACCAGCTAAATCATGCATGAGACATGCACATATATATGTCTCTAATATGGAAACTGAAGGCACAATTTGCCCAGGGAGATCTCAGGCGTTTGTTTTGACGGGTGGTAGAGACATAACGGCATGCTAATTGCTGCCGACAAGCTCCGCTAGAGATTAACTGCTTCCAAATGTTAATTGTATCATTTTCAGGGCCTATGTACCACGCGGAATATCAAAGAAAACGATCAATAGACACGGACCTGGGAGGCATAAGGCTTCCAGACTGCTATTTTTCTCTCCGTTAATAAAGCTTTTAAAGAAGTTTTTCTTCGCTGATATTTCAATTATCTAAGGTCTTTTTCATTAAATGAAGAAGAGCAACAGAAGGATCTGCACTCCCCAGCACGCCCTGTGCTCTGCTCGCCGGTGGGAAATGATAGGAGGAAGAGAAGCAAAGTCTTCTCAACCCAGGTCAGGTTACGGTGGCTGGGACCTACCCCATGGTCTGAATTAGGAATGTGTCTGAAAGTGCATCCATGGTCACTGTGTTAAGGACTTTCTCTTCCCCAAACCCCACCTGCATTGCTATTGGGATGAAGATGAGCTGGCAGCTCCACTCTAGGGATGGTCCATGTAGGACAAGATGCTGGAGTAACGTGGAGAAGCTCCTGAAATGTGCGGGAGCCTCCCTGCAGCCCACGCCTGGACACCAAGGCTTCGGTCTCCCTAAAAAAGCATGGATTGCACCCTCCTGTGACAAAGTTAGTGCTGTTCTGGGAAAGAAAGGTCTGTGGGGAATGGCTTCAGATGTAGTCAGGTTCATAAAGGATGTGGAACGGTCGGAGGGATTCTGTGGAAAAGCAAAGCCTAATATCACAGCAAGCACAGCACAGCATCCCTATCCAAGGCTGGAGATGAAGCTACCCCAGTGCAAAGTGATGCAGCTTTTCCAGGGAAGGCAGAGATTTCACTTGCCAGGGGGATTTTGAAGCAGGACCTGCTAACACAGGCAGATCCTCATCTCCAAAAGCACCAACGATGCTCCTTTTGCCTGTTGCCCAACCATCCTACGCAGGCCAGTGCGAGGGGCCAAACAGCCCCGCTCTTGGACTGCTGCCTTCCAGCCACACGCCGGGGACCCTGCCCGGAGCTTCACATTTTATTAAATGTTCCTCAATTACAGCCATAAACCTCCTGCAAGTCTGTCATTGCTGTGCCTCCGTATTGTCTTATTAGGGCTTAACAGACCCAGGGGGGTTTGCCTGGAGCAAAGCATCACCGGTGCCAGCGGCAGGACAGAAAGGGCTCTCCAGAGAAACGCCGCTCAGGTGAGGGTAATAACTCTCCCGCTGGAAGCAGCACAAAGCTGTCAGGAGCTGCCTGCCTTTCAGCGGGAGCTGGGATGCTGCAAGGACGCAGGAATACCAATGTGAAAATCAGAGCCCACCGCCTCCCGCATGCCCTGGCCGTGCTTTCCTTCCCTCCGAAGCAGATAAGCGCTTCCTTGCTGTCGGTGCGGTGCTCCGCGGTCCCCAGAAGAGACGGGTTAGCGGAGGGTGATTAGTTTTGTAAGAGGAGGACAAGGTGTTATCACTGGGGCGTGGGGGAAAAACATTTAAATACATGCATGTGCTAGTCCAACTTGCTAGTATTAATAACACTTAATATCATAGATTAAACCTTAGAAATAGAAACACCTTCTCGATTAATTTGTGTTAGCAATAAGTGACATTCATTCATTAAAAGGCATTAAAACAATGTATTCACCAGCGCCTCTCATCTCAAAGAACTTAATAGAGATTTATTAGTTACTCTCCCAGGGTATTTTACAGCTGGGAAACAGTCACAAAGTGCCTGTAGGACTTGCTGAGAGCAGAGCAGACCTCAGGGGTTTGGTCTTCCAGATTAACTACTAAACTTCCAAGTGTAATAAGTTATATATAAATACAAATTGGGAAAACAGCAAATACTGGAGCTAAAAGAGGTTGGAATTAGGGTTTGCGGTTTCTCTTATGTTGTAGGATATTTCCTTTGGCTTATTTTTTTCCCTTTGTTCTTCAGTTACCTACCCACAAAATCCTAGCACCAGATATACCAGCGTAACATAAAAGCTGGAAGCAGCTATCTCATTATTTTGCTCCAGCACTCAGAGAAAAAAGTTATCCTCTGCAGAAATGCAATAAAATACAGCAACTCTAATCAAGTAAATAAAGCTCACTAGTCTGAAAATAATGTGCGCCTTCCTCATTGGCCCTTTCTCCTACAGTTTATCTTTTACTTTTTATCTCCTTCCAGCTCCGCTTCATTTTTTCCCCTTTTCTTTCTCCCTGGCTGATGCTTTTCCTTCTGTAAGGATGATTGTTGGCCCTTTCCTTTTCTTCCAGGCATCCCTGTCTGTCAGACCCCTTTTTGCTCTTCATCACCCCCCACTTTTCACATGCATTTTCATCCCCTCCATCCCTACTCAGCAGCCTCTATCCTTCCTACCCAGCTTTTCCCTGTTCTCCCTTTCCCAAGGTGACTAATGTACTCAAGTTAAAAAAAAAACAGAAACAAACAGCAGACTGAAATAACAGGATTTTTTGATGTATCTGTGATAGCCCTCATGGCATCCTGGCAGGACTCCATCGCTTCTGCGTGTCCTGCTTGTGGGTGGTGATGCCGGACCAGGCGCTCCATGGGCCACAGACCTGGCTGTGGGTCCGGCAGAGCCTGGGGAGCTCTGGGTGCCCCGAGGTGCCTGGCAGGCCAACCCTCCCCGTGGGACATCCCCGGGGAGGGAAAGACACACAGCATGGGCGTCGTCACCACGTTTTCCCCTTGGGACGGTTCCTATAAATCATTTCCAGACGTGGTTAAGGCTGTGGGACCTGCTGCCCACTGGCCCGGCTGGAGGCACAGCCTGTAGAGCAGTGAGGGCCAGAGGCAATGCCCCGGCATGAAAGTATTCTGCACCGGCGGCTACAGAAACGACGGTCCTAATTCACAGTGCGTGGGACACAGAGACCTTCTGTGCAGTGCGAAGGAGATCCTGGAGGTCCCTGGTCTCACCCACCTCCCTCAGCCAGCCCCAGGGCTCCCCACTTCATTTTGCCCCCAATTAGACCCGTACCCACCGCTGTGCTGCCCCCAGGAACCATAATCCCTCACAGCCGCACGTCCACGGGCTCCGCATCATAGAATCAGAGAATCGGTGGGGTTGGAAGGGACCTTTAAGATCATCAAGTCCAACCATTAACCCCCCCTGACAAAAACCCCCTCTAAACCATCTCCCTCAGTACCACATCTACCCTTTCCTTAAACACCTCCAGGGATGGGGAATCCACCCCCTCCCTGGGCAGCCTGTGCCAACGGTTAATAACCCTTTCAGTGAAAAAATGTTTCCTGATATCCAATCTAAACCTGCCCTGACATAACTTGAACCCGTTTCCTCTTGTCCTGTCCCTTGTCCCCAGGGAGAAGAGCTCAGCCCCCATCTCTCTCCACCCTCCTTTCAGGGAGTTGTAGAGGGGGATGAGGGCTCCACACAAGCCAACGTCTAAGGTGAAGCTCACCAGCAACAGACATTTGGAGCCTGGCTGCCAGCGGAGCACACAGTGGGACTAACCCTGGCCCTCCAGAGAGGAGCAGCAGTGTCCTCCTGGCGTGCAAGACACCTTCTGAGCCGAAGTAGCACAACACCGAGATGACTTTCTCTCAGGTAAAGCACTGCTGATGCCCAGAGATTCCACCCAGGCTCCTTCCCTTCGGTTGAGTCACGGCCCCTGGCCCCCTTACCTCATCCAGCACAGAGAGGTCGTTGCTCAGCTGCTCTGCAAAGGCCACAGAGTTGTTCACAAGGGGCTCGTACTCCTCCATCAGCTTCAGCACATCGGCAGCTTCCTTTGGTGTCATCTCCTGGTACACACTGAGCTCCTCCTGGCTCTCCGTCTCCACAGTGTCCTTCCTGTCTTCTTGGGGCCCTTGTCTCCCTGCGGGGACAGGAGGAGACGCAGCGGTGAGCAAAGCCTTCTAGGTATGTCATTTTAGCTAGTATTAGCCCAGGGGACCCACCGAGACCAAGTGACACGAGTCCAGTGGTCTCCGTCTGCTGGTGAGTTAGAACAAGATCACAGCATGGAGCAAAGAAAGATGTGGATGGGATAAAGGGTCAGCTTTGTAAGAGGGACAAAACAGACATTTGAAACTTAATGTGAGCTCGAGCTGTGTTTTTTTCTAGCTCACCTCTCCAGGAGTCTGTGTTGGGGCAGGTTATGTTTGTTATACAAAGCTGAGACAAATTTCAGAGATGAAGAGGCTGCTTCTCATCAAATATACTTATAGCCATGTGTTGTAAAGTAAAATATATTTTCATATCCGTATATATATCTGTATTTTTTGATATAGTGCTGGGGAATGTTCCCAGGCAGGCAGCCAGTCTCTCCTGGCCTGACTTTACCAACACTTTGCTTCGCACCCCCCCAGCCCAGAGTGCAGATACCATTCTCTGCAGATAAAATAAACTGTCCATCTATTTTTCTTCCCAGCTGAGTGTTGTGTCTCCATGGCAAAGGTCGGTGGATAAATCAGAGGGCTGTGCCTCCAGATACACAAAGCACGGATCCTCCTGCTTGCCTTTCGCTGGTACCCACCTCAGCATCTCCCATCATCCACATTCACTCTTTGAAATTTATTCACCTCCTGTTCCTGAAAGCAATGATATTGATGATGCAAATCACCCCAACCACTCTGAGTGTGACAAGGAAACTAATTACCTTCCGCTGCACAGGAGGGGACATTCACGAATGTGGCTGAGCTGGCGAGGAATCGGTGGTTCAGCTTCCACAAGCATCTGATAAAGGTTTTCTTCTCGTCAAAGCTGCCAGCGGTCCACTTGTAAACCTTATCGAAGTGCAGATCAAAATCCAGGCTTGCCTAGATGCCAACGGTTAATTAGCACACCAGTTCCACGTCACTTGCCACACCACATCCACTCAGCACAGGTTTGCAGCACATTTTAATGGCAGGCGCCGATGTTGTGAAAATACTTTGTGCACCGGGAGGGAAAACATCTCCCAGTTGCAGGAGGGAGGGAGACAAGCCGTTTCAAGCTTCGGGGTCTTTGGTGGCCCCAGGAAGCCCCACGGAAGGCTTAGATGTTAGAGGAGAGAGCTCTGCCTGCAGGGGCAGCTCAGAACCTTCAACCAGGGGGGAGATCCTGACATCCCCCTGACACCACCTAGCAAAACACCTGGCTGGACATGCTGAAGGTGGCCCCAGGGAGACCAGTGCTACCAGCCACACCATGAAGATGAGTAGACTGGTTTTGGTGGAGCTGCACAGGTATAGTCAGACTCAGATCTAAAAAATGGCTAAAATGGGCTATTGTCCCCACCATCCCCACACCACCTGGTGTGAGGGACACCGACTGTTCCATGCCCAGGGTTAACCGTTGTCAGAAGTTTGATTTGAAGTCTTTCAATCAATGACAAGCTCTGCATTTCCAGGCTGACAGCAGGCAATTCCTCTAGTTAACGGCAAATCCTCCTTCTTGTTTCTCTCCTGCAGATGTAGACATCTTTCCCTGGACTTCTGCTGCTACCTCCGAGCAACTGGGTAGCATTTCAGCAGTGTGTTCATGCCACTTGGCAACTAATCACAGGCATGACAAAAGCACTGAAAATAAAAGGATGTACAGCAATTCTGACCCTAGAAGTGGACACCAGGACACTCACAGTGGGTCAGGCCAAGCAATTGACCAGTCCCAGTGAACTGATCCAGCACGTTGATGCCTTTTCAGATTATATACACTCCTCACCATCTACTGCAGGTTGTGGGAGCTGATGAGAATGCTGATGAATTTTGACAGTGGCCAGTGGCAGATGCTTGGGAGAAAAAGCATTCAAAGGGCAAGTCCGGAGCTATATTGCCTTCTGGATTCCCTGCCAGCCTCCAGCAGCCCGTGACCCAGCAGCTCGCTGAGCCAGAGGTTGTATCCCCAGCCCGGTGTTTAACAGCCCTTGAAGGACCTACTGTCCCTGATTGCCTCTGATGGCTTTTTTGAACTTATTCATAGCGTTGATATCTACAGCATCCCCTGGCAATCGGCTCCGCAGTGTAACAGTGTGCTGAACGAGAAAGCTCAAATCGACTGGAGTTAGGCATTTGGGGTAAGCCCAGCACCCACCCCACCTCCCACTGCAGATCCCTCTGCAATCCCCTTCCAACCCGAGATCTCAAACCTCTCCTCACTCCGGAACTGGGAACACCCAGAGAAAACCCAGGAACAGGCTTCCACAGGCGCAGTCCTGAATTCCCCCCCAGCAGCACCATGGTATCACACATATCTCACTTGGCATCTCCCAGAGCCCCATTTTCTGGCAGGGGAAGGTCACCTGAGATAACAGGAGCATGGACTGGAAAAAGAGCACCCTTGGCATTTCCCCAGGTTGTTTTCATCCATGTAAGTGTCAATATCTCTGCATCTATCTATGCCCAAGGATGTAGTCCTGCAGAGAGGGAACTCCAGACGCAGAAGACTTAGTATTTGCCAGTAAGCAGTATGCAGGTGGAGAGGATGAGGGAGCTTGTAGGACTAGGAACATCCCACAGAAAGAAACTCCTTCCTGCACCATCTCATTATCTCTGCGGCACAGCCTGATCCCATCTTCTGGAGAACTTAGAAGCCGCACTTCTAATTATTGATACTAATCATCGTAACAGACACAGAGTTTATGAGGATTGATGCAGTCCTGTGATGCTTTAAGCGTTGTTTTCTAAACCCCTCGAAGCAATACATCCCGCCCCCGCCTTGCTTTGCAGGCTCGGTAGCAGCCCCTGCAACGGCGCAGAGCGGTGGTGGCTGGGGGAGGGATTTGCAGCGCTCGTGGTTTACAGCACACCTTACGAGGAGCTATTAAAGCAGGGAGGCATCCGTTAATCGCTTCATAAATATTAATACTGTTTTGGTCAAGGGAGCTGTAGGTTTAAGCACCGCTGGACTTGCAGTGTCAGGACTTTACTGGTGCCAGGGACCAGAGGGCTTCCCAGCACAATGGAGCAGACCTGACGACCAAAGCCCTTGCTGTGTGGACTGAGTATCGACCCACGAGCTGGGGTCTGGCTGTAGCCGATACTCTCTGCTAAGCAATAGAGAGGAGCTCTTGTTTTGATTGCCAAGGACCTGCCAGGCCAGGCAACAGGGAAGGACTGTGCTGACGTGAGCACTGGGCTGCACTGGGGAGATTGCCTCCGTGGTGGGACCCCGAGAGATGGCAACACACCCTGCCCTCAGCCTCTCCTCTGCCCAGGGACCTTGCACAGCAGCTTCAGCTGGTGAGCAGATCCCATTTTTGGAATGGTATGGGCAATCCTGGCTGCCTGTGTTCAAGAAAGACCAATTCAGCCTGGAAGAGGCAAGGAAGAGGGGATGATAAAGGGAAGAGAGAAGTAAACACGGAAGAGGACACTGGTGGGTCAGCCTGCCTAGTCTGCCAGAAGGAAGGTTAACAGGGGAGGTGACTGCCATCTGAAAAAACATCTGCAAAGGAGAAGGGCTGCCTAACCTAAAGGACAGCCATGGCACAAGCGCAAACAGGGATGATGTGGGCAGGAACGCAGTCTGGGAGTCTTAAGATAGCTTTAGCCAATGGGACAACAGAGTTTGCTATTTGCTTCCCAGTAGGAGGGGGTTCAAAAATATGCCGACACTTCAAGACAAAGTATGATCAATTTTTCTCATTGGGATGGTAAGTGAGGGGGACAGGAATGAAAATCCTGGGGGTATCTTGTAATCCTAATTTCTCAGGAGCCAAAGAAGTTCAGAAGACTTGGTGGAGCCAGGATCATCTGCTAGAGGAAAGCTCAGGCAGGATGAAAGCACATATTCCCTTGTGCACAGCAAAATGTAAGACAATGAGATAGCAGTTCAGTTCTACCCACAGCATCAAGATGCCCTGAAAACATGATTTTTCCTTTCAGACACACTGTGCAGATGTACTTTATTTGTCCTGGATGTAGAAGTGGAAAGCTGTTCTTTTTCTCATTTAGTTCTATGCTTGTGAAAACCCAGGCACCTTGCCAAAGCCCCTGGAACATTCACATTAATAAAAAAACTAATTATAACAACTTTAACGACACTCTGCCAGCCCCAGCAGCAGAACGGGAATATCTTGTCCGTGCTTTCTTTCCCAAAAAACTTAATGTCACCCTAAAAGCGCAGACTCACACTGACTCCAGCTCTCTGTAATCCTCCTTTCAGCAAATGCCTCCATTTAATCTTTAAATACCCTATGCAAATGTCTGTCAAGAAGCTTTGTCAACGTGGATCGACAGATGGGCCTGACAATGTGTTCTGTAAATGCTGGAGACCTGACAAGAGCGGTGCTTTGCCGTCCATCTCTCCAGCTTCTGAGGGATGCTACAAAGAGAGTCAGGAGGTTGTCTGCCAGAGGGATAAGGAGAGTTTGCCCACTGATCTTCATGGAAAGTGTGTCCGTGCAGTGGTCACCCACTCACTGCTCACCCTGGTGAGCTATTTGGCCAGGCTGGCATTTCCTAACGTAGAGAGGGGTTACTCAGGAGGGAGGAAATCATTCCAGCTCAGCATCCTGGGCACAGGGAAATCGAAGTCCAAAAGCACTGACAGAGGATGGAGGAACCATCCAGGGAGGGACCTCAGTTCACCATATTGCAGGAAACAGCTCTGAGGGAAGGCAGAAGGCTTTTGAATTTTTTTAATGATGTTTCCTCAAAATTAGCATCATGCAGACTGGTTCAGTCCCATACCAGAGATCACAAACACACTTCTCTTCCCACCATCTAAACATATGTGCTGAGCTCCAGAGGACCCGAATCCCCTTATGGATCCTGGCCTAGATTCATATTCATCTCTCTCCCCCATGATCAGTTCTGCCCTTTGCCACAGAAGGAAAATCAGTCCTACCTGATCGGGAGTCTTGCCATCTACCAGCTTCAGCTCTGCTAAAGGCCACCTGTAGGCCACCTTGTACTGCTCTCCTCGCTCCACCTTCACCTTCACCAGAAAAGGCTGCGTCAGCCTAAAAGTGTCCACTGAGGATAAGAGACAGGAAAGAAAAAACAAAAACCCCCACAGTATTATTTTTAGCCCAGTACAGAACAGTTCAGTGTGAGTGGTCAGGTACAGATGGACACACAGACACTGGTTTTGCACTATGGCTGTATGGAGAGATGTTACTGGGTTTCTACTGGTTTTTCTCTTCATTGAGTATTTAGGTATGGAAAGGGCTCTCTGGGGTCTGATCAAATGTACTTCGAAGTCTATGGAAGGATTCCCAGTAATTTCAATGAGTTTTAAACCAGGCCATTGTGCTCTACACAAGGCACAAGCAATCTTTCAGCAAGACCCAAGCGTGACGGGCACAGGGCACCCTGGTGCAATAGGATTTATGATTGTTACATGCCACGTTGCTGGCCCTACTACAGGGTCCAAAAGCGCTGCATCATTTGACTGATACTTGCACTAACATATCCCACTAACAATCAATTCCAGTGCCAATTAGCTTACAGTCACCTCTTGGTTCATCTGGGAGGTGCCCACTGTACATCATTCATGCAATTATAATCCAGATCTTCCATATGAGCTAAATACCTCCAGAAAGCTGGCACAAACAGTGCCAGGGGTAACTCACGTAGTTTAAACACTACTTTTAGGGTGTTTACATCATTCCTTGGAGACATTCCTCCTGGCCTCCAATGACGACAGAGGCAGATGGAGCACATCATTTGGGTCAATACTATAGCTCCGGCTGTCACAAATTTATCCTCTAGTAGGTGACTATGCTGTCTAGAAGCAAATTGGCAAGAAAGTCTCTTCCCAGTAAGTTTGTCAAAAAAATCGATGCTAACAACTTCTCAGGAGTGCTGGAGCAACTAGAGAAGCACAGACCAAAGGAAATGGAAAATTTCCCAAAGCATTTACACCTTTGGATCGTAATTAAGCAGTTACAGACTCCTGAAGTGTCTTGGTACTGGTAAAAGTTTCACCAAAACTATGGAGAGACAGAATGAGGCTGTAACGTTGTGTTGTGTTAGAATGGTTTGTTGCTGACCTCTAATGACAGATTTGATGCAAATGGTAAAAAAAAAGTAATATCTTACATTGGTGGAGGGAGCAATCCTGCAGACCCCAGCTCTCTCTAACCAGCTAAAGATTATCAGACATTTGAGAGGGAACTTGTGCTTTTGTTAACAGTTCTTGACATACTACACTGACATGGCTCATCGCCTGTCTTTGGATTAAGATTTTTTAAATTTAATCTTAAAATACAGCATTCCAAATAGTGGTCATATCTCTTCTCCCAAATCAGGAAAAGAGCCATCAGGGACCAAACTCTCTGACTGGAGCTGCAAGAAACCTCCCCGGGTTTGTAACTCAACCTGTCTCCCGGTCCCCTGGGGTTCTCACCCACAACACAGAGTATGGACATCTTCTTCTTCTTCCCCGTCTTCCAGACACGAACAGTTTCCAGGAGCCTCTTTTTCTGCGGGTTGAACACATCTTTTTCCAGCGAGCTCCAAAGAGAAGCCATGGTGATACCCGAACGGGGCAGCAAGTGGGAGCCGTGTGTGCCTCCTGCTGATGCTTGTGGTGACCACAGGCTGCACAGCACCTCCTGTGAAACACAAACAGGCTGGGGAGATGATGGACACGGAGCTGTTGGAGTGGGGCCAGAGGAGGCCCCGGAGATGCTGGGGGGGGCTGGAGCCCCTCTGCTGTGGGGACAGGCTGGGAGAGCTGGGGGGGGTCAGCCTGGAGAAGAGAAGGCTCCGGGGAGACCTTGGAGCCCCTTCCAGTCCCTCCAGGGGCTCCAGGAAAGCTGGGGAGGGACTCTGGATCAGGGAGAGGAGCCATGGGATGAGGGGGAAGGGTTTTACACTGAAAGAGGGGAGACTTAGAGGAGATCTGAGGAAGAAATTCTTTGAGGGTGGTGAGCTGCTCTTCCTTCCTCATCGTCTGACTGCTCTGGGATACCCCACTCTCCCCTCGATCCCCTAAAAAACATGTTTTTGGAGAAAGAGCAGGGGAATAGGTGTCTCTGGCCACCACTGCTTCCCCTTCCCCTTCCGTCCCCCGTTCCCCTCCCATGGATCCCCCTCTGGTCTCCTGTAGCCACGCAGACCAGGGCAGAGGTTCCCCAAGAAGGGCTGGATTGCCTTCCCGAGCCCCCGCCTCCGTCCCTGCGGCTTGAACCCATGGCCAGCAGAGGGAAAGTACCCTGTGCACAGCGAAAGTGCTCCCACCTTTCTAACCTTGGTGTGCCTCATTAGCACATCAATATTAAGAGCCAACGGCTCCTATACTCCCGAGGAGGTCCCTGCTCCTTCGAGCTTCCCTGGCTCAAGCTAATCAGCTAATTAACCTGACAGGAGAAGGGGGTAAGGCAGAGGGAAGGGGAAGCCCAAGCGTGGTCTCGGTTGGCGGGGCTGAGCCCCTCCTGGGGACACCAGGGTGGTGTTCCCTGGCTGTGCGCTCTTCGCAAGCGCGTCAGGGACGCGTGCGAGCGCCCACGGCGGGGCTCTCCAGCCAGCCGAACAGGTACAAATCTGTTGGGTTTCACAGCCTACGAGGAAACAAACCCCAGCTTCTTCTCCCCCACCATTTTGCTTATGTAGCTGAATGCGCTTCTCCACAGCCCAAGAACGGCTACGATGAGCACGACTAAAAGTCATCTAAGGAAATCGCAGCTTTAAACCATGGCAGCTCCTCAGGACATTTTGCAAGACTAACACGACCACCACTTTACAGACAAGGGAAGTGCGGTAAGAAAGCAACCTAATCAAGAGGATCTCTCCTGGCTGCACCTTTAACTGCAATGCTCAAAGCACCAAGGGGCTCGGGTCTGCAGGAGGGTCCTGCCTCCCAGTCCAGCCCATGGAGAGCACGGGAGATGGAGACCGCAAGCTCTGGAGAGCTCCGGCAAGCTCCGCTCAGTGCTGGCCTGGAACCAGACGGCTGGATTCAGTTTGAGGGATTGAAATACACCAGTTCAGGTCAATCCCATGCAAGAAGGAAAAGGGTTGTTTAAATCATCTTAGAAGAAGTGCTTTTAGCAAGAACACATTGCTTGTTCACAAACTGCCTTTTTGTAGAACCACAGAATCGCCTAGGTTGGAAGGGATCTTTAAGATCACCAAGTCCAACCATTAACCCAGCACTGCCAGGTCCACCACTCCCCCGTGTCCCTCAGCATCGCCTCTGCCCGGCTTTTAAATCCCTCCAGGGATGGCGACCCCACCACTGCCCTGGGCAGCCTGCTCCAATGCTTGACAGCTACTCTTTTGGTGAAGAATTTTTTCCTAATATCCATCCTAAACCTCCCCTGGCACAACGTGAGGCCGTTTCCTTTGTCCTGTTGCCTGGTCCTTGGGAGAAGAGACCGACCCCCCCCGGCTACACCCTCCTTTTTTCAGTCCACAATATTAATGGAAAGCTCTCACACAACTTCCTAGCCAGAGCTAAGACTCGTGGAGATGTATTTCCAGCATAAGTCAAACCCAGCACTGCCAGGGAGGAGCTGGCAGTTCATGTCCTGTGTGCCATGTAGGAATGCTCAGAAACCACCAGCAGTTGTTGCAGCCTTTGATCCAGGCGGTGAAGGAAAGAGCAAAGTGGATACAACTAAAAAGTTACATTCAGTGCAAATATTTTAGTCAGAATTAGGGATAAATCAAAATATGGACTGTAGGAAAATAATAATATTTAGAATACGCACTTCGGATGTTTTTCTAAGAGAAATTAGTTGTTACTGAAATGTACTGGTTGCTCTGCAATGAACTGAAACAAATGAAGCTTTCAGCAGGTCCCTCCCCGTGGTGATGGGGCTTTCAGCTCAGCCACATGGCTAACGAGCTTGCGATCACATCCGCAGTTATTTAAGTTTTTTCCACCATGGCTGTGACACAGAAAAAAAAAAATAAAGAAAATAAAAAAGAAGAAATTTACAGCCAAAATGGTTCTGTCACCGTAGCGTCTCTTTGAATGCGATCCCTCGATGGGTTATCTTGGTTTCTCCATCCCTGCCGGGTTTTCGGCCTCTCTGCCAGCGTTCCCCTGGCGAGGCAGGCAGGGGGGCAGCCCACAGCCCAACTGTCTGCACCCACTATTGCCTTCAAACCCACTAATTCATTTATAATAGCACTTGAGCAACAGCTACAGGAAAGTGATTGAAAGGCAAAGTAATAGAGGGCTCCCAGCTCCCTGGTAAGTTAATGCAGAGAGCACAGTACTTTCCACAAATGTAATTTAAAAGCTGCCTGTAGCGGAGCTGGTTAACCCCCCTATTTTCTAGAGACAACCTGTAAGACTTAAAGATCTCAGTGAAACCTTCCTGAAATTTTCACAGAGGTGCCCATCGCCCGTCCATCAGCTGGCAGCAGGGAAAAGAGCATTAGCGAAAGGAAGAGCGTTCAAAGACTTTACCAGCCACGTCTTGCTGAGGATCAGCTGCGGGATTTCAGTCGCAAGAAGCCTTAAGAACAGGAAACAGTTTGCTGGTAAAATGAAAGCTTTAAGAGAAAAACAGGAAGCCCGAAGAACCTGAGGTCAGGGCAGGAAACCCCTGGTGCGAACGCTGCAGAGCCCAGGTGCGGCCGGAGCGAACACAGCCTGGAGCGGCTGGGGGCGGAGGGGGTGATTCACTAAAAGCAAAGCAAGGTGAAATCACCCTCCTCTTCCTCTCTTTCCTTAAGGAGAGTCAAAGTGCTGAATGGAGAACAGCTGTGGTTCAACCTCTGCCTGCCTCCTCCTCCTCCTCCTCCTTTGACAACCTACAGCAGAGATTTTGGAGTCAGACAGGATGCTAATGTCCCTCATTAAGCAAGATGTGTAATCAGGATGCATAATTTGGCTTTAAGCATAAAGGAAGCCTCAGTGCTGTTTCCTTGTAACACCTTGGGATACACTTTAGTGTTAACCAAAAGCCAGGTCCTGTTGAAGCCCAAGGACCACAGGCATTTGGGGACGGGCATTGGTGTGAGTGCTGTCCCACAAGTTACTGAGGTCTGTGCTGGAGCCAAAAGCAATAATCCAGAGAGGAGCTAGCATCAGGAGCTAGGGATGAGGATTTGGAGAGTGGTGTGGAGAAGGAGCCTCAAGGTCAAGCTGCGGGGCAGCAGGGCAGGGGCTGTAATTGATGCCTTAAGGATCACTCTCTTGCCCAGGTGGAAGGATTGGTTCTTCCATCCATCCCTTGCGGTCCTCATGTGAGCAGGAAGCCTGATGCACTCTTTTGGTGTAAATATTTTAGGGGGAATGGGAGCTCTAAATTTGCTTAATCTCTAGAAGTTTCATGGCCATAACCTGAGGAGGGAATGCCCTGGTCCCAGCTCACATGGGCTTCAGCCTTGGCTTCAGGAACTCTGCCAGTGCAGAAATTTCCATCCTGGATGTGTCTAGGGCTTGAACCATTGACACCTTTGGAAGGTAACAAAGGGAATCTGGCTTTCAGCTGGTGCCAGGCACTGCTTGGGAACGACGAGCCTGGAGCTGGATTGCTCAGGGTGACCTTAGCCCGGCAGAAGGCAGACAGACCCCTCTCTGGTGCAGCCTGCATGTTGCCTTCATGTTTAGCTTCAGAATCAGGGTTTGCAGCCCTGAATGTGCCCTGTTCCCATTAAGCAATCCTGATCCCTCAACGAAAAGCTCTGTCCCAAACCTCTGCACCAGCTGGCGTGTCTTGATGTCACTGACTTGTACCCATGCCATCCTCTGCCCCAGCATGGTTCTAAAGTGTCAGAACAAGGGCTTAAAAAGAGAGAGTCACTGGAAAGTGGCAATGGCTTAATTGAACTATTCATTTACCAGGTGTTGACAGGCAGAATCACAGAACCATAGAATGGTTTGGGTTGAAGGGACCTTAAAGCCCCCCCAGTGCCCCCCCTGCCCTGGGCAGGGACACCTCCCACCAGCCCAGGCTGCTCCAAGCCCCGTCCAACCTGGCCTTGAACCCCTCCAGGGATGGGGCAGCCACAGCTTCTCTGGGCAACCTGGGCCAGGGGCTCACCCCCCTCACAGCAGAGAATTTCTTCCCAATATCTCACCTAAATTTCCCCTTTCGGTGTAAAACCCTTCCCCCTCGTCCCATGGCTCCCCTCCCTGCTCCAGAGTCCCTCCCCAGCTTTCCTGGAGCCCCTGGAGGGACTGGAAGGGGCTCCAAGGTCTCCCCGGAGCCTTCTCTTCTCCCGGCTGACCCCCCCCAGCTCTCTCAGCCTGTCCCCACAGCAGAGGGGCTCCAGCCCCCCCAGCATCTCCGGGGCCTCCTCTGGCCCCGCTCCAACAGCTCCGTCTCCTTCAGAGTAGAGGGGACACCGCGAGTCACAGCCCGCAGTGAGCTGCGGTCACTTCTCCAGCGTGTCACAGCGGGGCTGTGACCGAACACTGCTGAGGTCAGTGAGGTTGGGTAGACCGCAAGTTAATGCCCGGGTGTCGTGTCCGTGTGCCAAACATGGACAAGTGGAGCTGGTTCCACACTCCTGCTGTGTTCCGTGCCTCGGAAAAATGACTTATTCAATTTGCGAGCTTCAAGGACATCATGTGCACTCTGGAGGGTAAATTAGATGGGGCAAGCGTTATGGAAGGGAGAAAAATACAACGGCACCGCACAGCAGGACTGCATTAACACAGTATCATTTACTGCAAGACAATAAAGATGCTGTGCCAAGGCTTCCATTCGTAATTTCATATTATTTCCATAAACCTGGTCTCCTTAACCTCTTCTCACTCACGGAGGGGAATTTCTTCTCTTCCAACCGGCTGCGCACACCTTCATTATCATCCATGGGAGCGCGAGGGGGGAAATGCCTCCCTTGCATGAGCAGGGTTGAGGAGAATAACTCGTCCACTGGGAGCAGGGAGGGGTTTTTAAGGCTGTCTTGAAAAATTTAGGAACAAAACAGGGAAGGAGGTGTTACTATGGGATTTCTGTCTCTACTCGGCAGTTCCCAGGGGCTGGCAGAAAGCTGCTCTGTAGCACCGCAGTCTCAGGCACCAGCGCCCAGAGACATCGTTCCCTGGGATTATTTCCCTCGAGACTCGTGGCTGGTGTAGACACTGAGGAACCAAAGAAAGATATTTTTTTTGGTTTTTTTTAAGCAGAGGGTGCATGTCAAGCCTTCTGAAGGCTGGGGAAGGGAAAGAGCCAAACAAACCTTGAAAAAGGCAGCAGTCGCTGGCACGCGCTTCCCTGCCCGCATCTGCAAACAGGGTGAGGCAGCTGTAAGAGTGATGCACCCGACCAATTAATCTCAATTGCTGTGAACTCATAATCCTAATGAATCACTTTTAAAAATACAAGGGGGTTTTCAGCAGTTTCCATGCAAAGAGAAATTAGGAAATTGCCTGTACAAATGAGCTAATAAATAAAAGGGAAATACAGGTGGGGAAATACACTGTGCCTTGCATCAATTTTTTCCACCCAATACCAAGTGCAGTAATAACTCGATTATTTTAACATTCATGCTGAAGGAATCAAAACCATACACCATTTGGAGTGTCTGATTGCTGTTCCCTGATTGAGATTAGCAATCTGCAGTAGTTTGCTTTTCTCTTTCTTCCCAAAACAGGGAACAGAAAGCTGTTTTTGCCGCAGGGCGCAGCAGAGAATTTAAGCTATTTAATTTTCCGCTGTGGGGACTTGTAGTCATCATTTGATGTTGAATCTTATTTTTGGTGCTTAAACAGCCTGCATTCCCAGAATACCCAACAGTTTCAATGTTTAATGGATGGCTCCTGCCATTGCCCCTAAAAAGAGATAGCAAACAGGACTTCTCAGGAAGGACTTGCTCTGGACCATTAAGCGGCCAGATATGCATGGACTCTGCTTCTCCAGACATTAAGAAAGGTCCCAAATCTCCTTGGTCCTACTCTGGATTTTTTTCAGCCTCCTTGCTCTGCACATGAAGAAAAAAATCCCCTTTGCCTTGCTCTGGCAGCAGCGCGGGATGTACCCACGGAGCTCAGGGCTGCTGCCTCATGCCAGGAGAGGCGGCTGGAGCCCAGTTACACACAGAAGAGTGGGGGATGGCTTAGTACCGGCAAATTGGAAGGGAGATGGAAGGGACCTTAAAGNCGCTGGGGGGGTTTCTGAGCTGCCAGCGCATGTCGCTGGGTCATGTGGAGCTTCTCATCCACCAGCACCCCCAAGTCCCTCTCCTCAGGGCTGCTCTCCAGCCATAAGCATTTCAAGAGATTCACATCCTTAATTTTCGCAGTAAGTCACTGGCAGTTGCGGAGGATCAGCAGTGTAAGGCTGCTCCTGGCTCCGATCAGCGCTCGGGAGTGTGGCCAATGTGCCCCTGGCCAGGTCCGGCTGAGGCTCTGCAGGGTGCCTGGTGTCAAAGGTAAAGCACCCACCAAAGATATTCTCAAAGCCGCTGTCACCACACATACATGGGGTAGGAGGAATTAAAATTGCAGAGGCAGCTGCAGAGCTGGGCTTCCTTAGCTTTGCAGCTCTCCGCTTTGTAAACTCGGTGGCTGCCTTGCTTCCCTATAGATTTGGAAGTGAGAGGGAGAAGATGGGAGGAACAAACGAGCCAAAGGTTCCCCTGCAAGGATACAATGCTTCAGCATCCCCGGCTCCCGTCACTGAGCCAGGAGGGACCTGCCCTGCTACACAGGAGGGTGAACTTGGAATTTTAGTATGGCCTGGACCTCCCAGGTGAATTTGGACAAGGTTTTTCATTGCATCCCTGTGCCACTAAGCTGTAGCGGCTGGGGATGGTGCACGGATGTGTGTCTGGTTTTTAGGTACATGGACGAGACCAGCACAGGGAAATCTCCATGGCCTGAGCCGAGCTGTTTGCCACATGCTGGCCTTCACTCCTGACCTGCCGGATCGCCGTGACTTCGGTGACCACATGGTACTGACACAGGCATGTGTCTGCCCATCTTCTTAGTAAGATGACGCTATTTAAACATAAAACACTACGATTAATAAAACATAATGCCTTGTTTTCCCCCACAGTTTTCACCTCCTGTGCTCTCTTCTCACATTTTTGCTGGGCTGATGGTTTTCTTACATGCCCTAGATAACTCATTGAGTTTCATCCTCGCTGCTCTTTCCACCCTCCTGCTCTTCTTTCATTTTTTATGAAGACTCTTTCTTGCTCTGCTAACATGCTCTTAATCTCACTGGTAAATCAAGGCGGCTGTTTGTCTTTAGCTCTCTATTTGCTTTCCTGAACACCAAGATAAATCTAGGCACGGGGCCGGAGATAGATCAACAAGAAAGCTGGTTTCTCCCCTCCCGGTTCACAGTCAGGCAGAGCTGGCAATGAGCTGCGTTTGGGATCTAAGGATGCTCCCTCCCCATTTTCTGGGGTGAAATTGGTAAAACAAATAGAATGACTGAGAAACGACCTCTCCCAGGCTCTTCTGGGTGACACCACGCTGCAGAAAGCTCTGAGATATAAGGCTACTGCAGGAGCCCAAACTGGGGTCAGTGCAAAGGCTCCCATCGACTTCATCCAATGGTCTCAGATTTACAAACTCTGTAACATTTCCACATCCTTCTGCTGATCTCTCCAGCTACTGGATTAGGACCAGGATTGTAAGGAGGCCCCCGCTCGCGGTGGCTTCCTCGCAGACGGAAACACGCTGTGCAGCGATAGCCTGCAGCCTGCTGGAAATGGGAAATCAGGTCATGAACCAGTTTCCCTCTCAGTCCTCTCAGGAAGAGAGGAGGAATGGGGCATGGCATGTCTCCCTCTTACTCTGTCTCTGCTCTCTGCAGTGATGGAGTTGGCTGCCGGTACACTGTCCGTGCGGGATACGGGTGTTCAGGACCAGCTTCTCCGCAGGGTCAGCTCTGCAAACACGTCTCACGCCTGGTGCAGCTTTGCCCTGTCATCCTTCCCACAGAGGAATGACATGTAGGGTTAAATTAAAAAAAAAAAAACAAACAAAGAAACAGAAAAAACCCCAAACACCAAACCAGCATTTTTAGCTGGGTTCAAAGCAGTTTCACATGTCTGGAAAGGATAGAGCAGCATAATCAAGATTTATGAAAGAAAGAAAATATTTTAGGAGAGGCCATTTGTCCTGTTCTATATCCCATAAAATCTGGAGAAGTTATTTGTCGGTCGAAGTGGCAGCAACACTCAGCACTGCGGCTTGGGAACAAAAGGCCACTCTGCGGACGAAGAGGCAAAGCATCAAAAGACACAAAGCAACGTCTTTTTGGGCCACAAATAATTGCCCCGGGGAACTCGCTGCCTCAGGATCCGAGTCAGACAAACGGCTCCGCAGTTTACGAAAACCGATGTGAGTGTACCTAAAGGTAACCCAGGAGGGCTGGAATCCGTGGCTGTGATCCAGGCACGGGCAGCTGCCTCTCTGGAAGATCCCATGAATGTGCACACTGGTCTAGGGCAGGAAAACAGAGTGCCTTGGTGGCAGTAACAGCACCCAGCATTTGCTGCCGATGGAGAACATAAATCAGGCCAAGCAAAGCACTGCTTTGCTATGGGGAGAAGTGGGGAGGTATTTTGCCCCGTGTTCTTTAATGGCAAATTCCTGTAGGGTGATTTTCGACTCCTCCAGGTCTCTTGCTTTACAGCCAGAGAGGAAACACGCACAGGGATGGGGGGAAGCTGCAGAATTTGGGACCTGCAGAATTGGGACCTGCAGAATTTGGCCCCATGTTGGGTGCTCGGGGGGCTCTTTCAGCCCCAGAGCAGCCCCAGGGTGCTCTGAACAGGTCTCTGTCTCCATTTACCATCTCGGGGAGAGCAGAGGCACAGGAGGGCTGAGGGACTCAGCCGGGGCAGTGTGGGCAACTTGTTATCTAAGTGTGGGCAACTCTGATCTAAGAGGGGAGACTGAGATGAGATGTGGGGAAGAAATTCTCTGCTGTGAGGGGGGTGAGCCCCTGGCCCAGGCTGCCCAGAGAAGCTGTGGCTGCCCCATCCCTGGAGGGGTTCAAGGCCAGGTTGGACGGGGCTTGGAGCAGCCTGGGCTGGTGGGAGGTGTCCCTGCCCAGGGCAGGGGGGGCACTGGGGGGGCTTTAAGGTCCCTTCAACACAAACCATTCTATGACTCCATAGGGGTTTTTTTACTCTGATCCACAGACCAGCCCTTTTGTCGTCTCCACCACCATCCCTTACCTCTCTGGACGAGGTCCTGATGTTGCAGGGACCTTCGCCTTTCTGTGTGAGCAGATCCTGGTGAGTTCTTGAGTGGACCCTCAAGTCACTAGTGGGTGAAAAGGCTGCACATCCTCATCCTCCCTCGGTGAGTCTGTTTTTAGGGGATGCCTGCGGAGAGCCAGCCACGGTGGAGATCCCACTAGAGGGTGCTGCCCAACTCTGCTGGGAAACACCAAAAGGCTCTGCCTGCTCCTGGGCCCCCAAACATCCCTGTTAACTCTTGGTGCCTTATTTCCCTGCAATCCCTTGCTGCCTTCCCTTTCCTCCTGATTTATCTCCAGCACAGTGAGCGCTGTATCCCTTCTCTGCATTGTCCCTGGCAGCAGGACAAATAAGCCCATCTATAGTTTATGGACCCACTTTTTCTTTTTCTAGTTTTTTTTTCCCCTTGAGTAAACATGAACAATAAACAGAGTGAGTTCGAACAGGGAATGGAGATTACAGGGCAGCCTTGTGCTTAACTCACTTTGCATCCAGCAAAACGAGGGCCAGTAGCACAGCTGACAGCGAGAGGGTTCTTCCCCACCTCAGTGACCTGCAGCGGTACCAAACAGCAACAGGGAGGCATTTGCCCATCTCTGGACCACCTTAGAAGACAAATTCAGTGCCTCCTATGACCTGCAAGACCTACGTGGGTGTCCTCAAGGAAACTGAGGGGAGTCTGCCTTGTGTCTTTCTTCTTCCCAACCCACAGCACTTTTCTTCTCTTCCCTGAGGCAGCACCGGGCGCTCGTCATGGCAGACGATGCCCTTGGGGGCACGGCCAGCCAGAGTGCAGGGCTGCAGGCAGAGTGGGACGCCGACATCTGACTCGTGCGATATCTCTTCGGAAGATAAACTGC
Organism: Rhinoptilus africanus; assembly: GCA_013400135.1. Lineage (NCBI taxonomy): Eukaryota > Metazoa > Chordata > Aves > Charadriiformes > Glareolidae > Rhinoptilus > Rhinoptilus africanus. The sequence goes on from VXBO01003383.1 coordinate 326,315, forward strand.
GCATCGGCACTAAATTTTCATCTATAGCAACAGAGAGTGAAACATACACACTAGTCCTTTGACAGGAATGCCCTTTTAAAACGCTGTTCCAAACAAGCTGAATTTAAAGCTGAACTTTCTATTCCCCCAGGCATCTTCTGCCTCGGGGATGCTTCCATCAGCGGTCTTCGAGCAGGCGTCGTCTTACCCACACAGCGGTGGCTGTCTTCTGGCAGGGAAAACCAGCCAGTTCTTAACCTGTCATTAATGTCACATTAATGGAGCCAAATACGCTCCCGGGAGCCAGTGCCAGCAGCGTGGAGGTGTAACTGCATCCCGACAGCTCCTTGTCCCACCTCTTCTGGAAGCTGGTGCCCTTGCCTGGGTGCTCGGAGCCTGCACCGACCCCGAGTGTTTTATTCAGCCCTGAAACAGACGGGTGGGCAGGGAGGACACGCGTCTCAGGCTTCTGCCACAACAGCGGCAGATGTGTTGCCCCACGGGAGTTTAAACTGGAGCCAGAATGGCTCAGGGATGTCAGTCCCACCATCCCAGCCCAGGGGACACTCTTTCTCCCAAAAGGCAGAGATCTCAGCTCTGAAGGAGTCTCAAAATACCCAGCCCAGTAATCTGTCTCCAACACGGGTCAGGGCTAAGTGCCTGAAAAAAGGCAAAAGAACAGTGCAAGTATGTGGTGATTTCCCTGACCATCCACAGAAAATCCCTGGAGGGCTCCAGTTTAAGGATTTCCGCAGCAGGTGACAGCCTCTTCTCCTGTCGTAGCTGTGATGGATCCTTCTCCCGTGAACACCTCATGTCACTCTCTGAAACCAAATGCATTTTTAGCCTCCACCTTACCCTCTAGCAAGGGCCCCGCAGTTCGAAGACACACTCTCAACACTTACCTTGTCTGAAGCTGCCACCTGCCAGGTTTGCTCTAGAGACAGAGTTTTTATCCTTGCCCTTGCTCTGAGTGCCAGACATGGTGGCGACCACACACCCGGGTGTCTCCAGGGCTTTTGGTGACAGCAGGTTGGGCCAAGGCTGCGCCAGGAGGCCACACTGCCAACCTCCACTCCATAACACCGCTGTGTTTGAAGGGACCACGACAGCGTCTGAGCGCTTTCCTGCAAGTCTAACCCCACTTCCAATCCACGGAAGCATTCTGCAATGCCTTCCTCTCTGTGGTGCCTTCACGACCATCTCTGCGTGACGGAGGACACCAGCCCCACTGACTGCTCAACTTCCCAACTCCACGCGGACATTCCTGCCCCACGCTGAGGGCTGCCTGCTCCAGCCTGGTGCCACCTTAATGACAACGGCAGTGTCGTGGATCCCAGGGACTGCTCCGGACCTGCGGGATGTACATGTCCTAACATATGTCCTTCACTGATGGCTCCTCTTTGCAAACCCCCTTCATATTCCTGCTGTGTTTTAGATGCGTCCCTTTCTCTCCCTCACACGGCAGGGGAGAGCATGGATGTGCGGCGGCTGATGCAAATGCTCCAGCCGCGACTCAAGATAAGCAATCGCTCCTTTTGCACAGCAGCGGCACTGAAAGATAACATCTACCTTAAAACTACTTAATGGGAAAATGAGTTTCGTTGCTTACCATTTGCATGAAATATTCAACATCTCACCCATGGAGTTTTTCTTCTGCTCATTAAGCCGGCATTAAACTTTGACAGGAGCTGGTTTGCCGTTTGCTGACAGTAGGTCCGTGCAATGCCAGAGGGCAATAAGCTGTGTCACTCCGCAGTGGGATGGCCCCTCTGTCCTTGCTGTCTAAATCCAGTTGCTGCCATCGGCATGGCTGTGGGTCGGATGTGATGCCAAGCCTTTATTGGCAGCAAGGGATGAGCTTTATGAGAGAAGAGGTAATGAAGGGTAAAGGATAAGGGGAGGAGGAGAGTCCTCTGGCTCAGGTGATGGCCCTGGTCCATTGGCTGGGAGTTTTCCAAGAAAAAGAAAATACTGAGTTGCGGACACCAAAACTTTTTTGTTGGAGTTTTGAGGGACATCTCCCTGGTGAAGCTGTCTTGGGTTTAAAGTGGAAGAACTGCTCAAAATCAGCACCTCCCACCCTTACGCAGCTGGTCCCTTGGCAGTTTGGATGCGACAGAGTCAGAGAAGAGCCAGGCACAGGTCCTCGCCAGGCTCGGTTCACATCAAGGGCTGAAACGTGCAGGCTGAGGAGGTCTTATATTTTGGGCATGAAAAAACTCCAAAACATCTTGGCTTCTGCTCAGTGCCGAGCTGCAACATTCCTGAATCCTCAGTTACGTCCACTGCAAGACATTTCCTTCCTCATCATTGCCACCCCTTGTGTGCCCGTGAGGAAATCGCTCACCTCTCTGTGACCTGGGTCCCCATTTGTAGGATGAGGCCAGGTATCCTCATGGTCCTTCTCGCTTGTAGACACTCTGTAGCAGGGATTAATGGTTATGAGGGAGGTGAGCACCGCTTTGCGATGGGGGAGAGGGGACAAGAGTCCACCGAACAGGGGCAGAGGGAGGGTACGTCAGGAGTCAGACCACTAGCAAAATGGAGGGCAGAGCAATATCATGCAGCCAGATGTGTTGCAGGGCAATTACAGTGAGCTTCTTTAAATTCCTGCCTCCAATTTTACGTCCATTCAGCATCTTTTCATGCTTCCTTAGCCACAGCTTTGTGGCCTTAACAGCTGTTGTGCTTTGGGCCCAGCGCCTGACGCATTCCTCTGGAGGGGGATGCGATCAAGCGTCTTTCTCCTCAAACTCCCTTAAATATTGAGAGCGTCAACTTGCTTCTGCCTCAGTGACACTTTTGATGCTCAGGAGGAGGGAAGTAATAAGAAAAAGACAAAATATTACTTTCGGCCAGGACTGTGGAGCGGGCACGTTGCAGATGCAGGAGGGATGCCGGTAGCTTTGGTGTCCATCTCCTGAGTCCTCTCTGCCCTGTCCTGCAGACCGCCTGGGGGACCTTCAAGAAGTTGCCTGGTCTGCAAACGGTGACCCCGCTTTCTTGTTTGCAAAGGCAAAAGAGGTCACTGACCTGCGTCTGGAAAACACTTTGTCATTTTTCTGATGGAAAATGATAAACGCTGTCATTATTTGTCGCGGATTTTTCCAGCGCTGCCAGTGTGCGGGTTGCCTAGCATTGCCATGGCACCTTTTCTGGCAATAATTTAAGCAAAACACACGGCAGGGCTGACAGCTGAGCATTTCAAGCAGGTAATGTGAGGGCAAAGTCTGAGTCACCTATTCCAGCAGTAGCTCGGCCATTGCTGCCACTGCGCTCTCTATGGAAACACAATGGCAAATAGTCAGGAGATGCCGGGGAACAAATGCTTTCATGCTTTCAGTGGATCGCTTTGGGTTTTTTTCAGTTCTAGTTAAATCCACTTGTATAAAAGAGCTTAAATGAAGGGGGGTAAGCTGATGTTTGGATGGGAAAAGGGTGAATTAAGACAGAGATCGGGCTTGGGTGAGGTGAGGCTCTATGTTCTTTACCCTCTCCTGTACCCAAGCATGCGGAGAGGATCCCTGCTATGGAAAACAAGGCACCTAGGTTCATCCACTGAAGCATGCTATAAGGTGTCAGGGTAGAGACCACCTTAGGGACAGACCTGTGACCCCGCATCCCCCTTTGGTCTCTGCTCGTGATCCGGGTGGGAAGGCAGGAGAACAGTTACAGCTCCTCCATGGTTCAGCTCCACAAGGAGAAGGAAGCTGATGTTTTGGCCCCATCCAGTCTCTCTTCAGAGCTTTGTCAGTGGTGAGCTGCACGTCTGGAGGATTCCCAGGGGACAGCACATCTCGCTCTGACGGCAGAGCCTGCGAGCATGGGCTGGTGGATGGAACATGTGGGGAGTGAGCCCCTGGCCCAGGGGGCCCAGAGAAGCTGTGGCTGCCCCATCCCTGGAGGGGTTCAAGGCCAGGTTGGACGGGGCTTGGAGCAGCCTGGGCTGGTGGGAGGTGTCCCTGCCCAGGGCAGGGGGGGGCACTGGGTGGTCCTTAAGGTCCCTTCCCACCCAAACCAGTCTGGGATTCTATGATCTGCTGTCAGTGGGGACACAGGAGAGTCCTGTGGGTGAATCCTGCTGTCCTGGACACCCATCTCAATTAGAAAGAGCTGCCACTGGATCAAAAAAGGCAATTAACCCCATCTCACTCCCTGGAATGTTTCAGTAGGTAGTCACTCCAGGGACAATAATCACTCCCAAAGCAGCTGGTGAATGAAATGTCGCCATCATGCCCAGACCGTGACCCCTGCCCACCCCCAGCTCCCACCAACCACCAGCCGCCTAAAGGCAAAATGCTGCCGAATGAGAAGCTGATGCCAGGCAATACAGTGACCCTCTCGCCTGGATGTAAAGTCTGGAGAGCGCAGGGCAGGGCTCAACCACTTCTGGGGCCACCTTTGGGAGTATTTAGCCAAGCTCTGTCCATCGTTATTTATTTCCTCATAACCACAACCCTAGTGTAACTGTGCGGTGATTGACGGTGTTGTCAAAGTTGCATTAAGTTTATCCTTTTCCTTGACCTTTGGGGCGCTGTACAAATAGTCCCCGAGTGGGGCAGGCCGTGCTGTGCTGTGCTGCAAGCAGCGCCCTATCGTCAATGCTGAAAATGGACACAACAGCCTACAGGAGGAAGCATTGTCCAGGGGCTGAAGCACAGGAGTGGAAGGACTGGGAGGTGTGGGGGTTTTCTCCTGTCTTTGGCTGTGTGGCATTGGGACAATAATTTTAAAAGAGGGATAAAGAAGAAAATAAAGCAAAAAACCCCAACCAGATTCCCACCTTGTCCTGCACTTCAGTGTTTAGTGCATAACGAGTGACCTCAGATAGAGAATCACAGAATCACAGAGTCATAGAATGGTTGAATTTGGAAGGGACCTTAAAGCCCCCCCAGTGCCCCCCCCTGCCCTGGGCAGGGACACCTCCCACCAGCCCAGGCTGCTCCAAGCCCCGTCCAACCTGGCCTTGAACCCCTCCAGGGATGGGGCAGCCACAGCTTCTCTGGGCACCCTGGGCCAGGGGCTCACCCCCCTCACAGCAGAGAATTTCCTCCTCACATCTCATCTCAGTCTCCCCTCTGCCAGTGTAAAACCATTACCCCTTCGAAGTCAAAATCAAAACCAATTTGTTTTTCCGATAGAATGTACAGATAATCAGATTAATTAGATTAAATGATATCTAGGAGTAGAGGGGAGAGAGAGATTTGCCACATTGGCTAAATAAGGGAATATAAGAATTGAATTTTACTGTCAGCTGGGAACCACCGCGGAACTGTGACGGTTCCCTCCTACAAGGTGCGCGAGGCAGGTTCGGATCAGACAGCTGAAGCCCAGGCTGAAGTTGGAAGAAGATGGAGGGGAATCGGCCAGAGATAGATTTTCTGCTTAAAAGCAACTCCTTGAGAGACTCCAATCATTTCCCGTCCCTCGCACTCGATCGGCAGTGGATAAACACGCTTGGAAATGGCGAGTCCTTGGAAAATGCCATTTCGTCACTCAGGGCAGGGTCTCATGCACGGGCTTCTCCTGGCACTGCGCTTTGAACTACTGAAGTACAGCACTGCACAGTGATCACTGTCATCTCCAGATCCCTCCTCTGTCCTCCCAACTTTTAAAGGCTAAATTGACTATTCAGAAAGGTCCCTGCTTCTCCTGGCAGTTTCCATAGCCCTGTCCCCAAGCTGCAGCCCCTTGAAGAGTCCCTGGGAGTCCTGCGTGGCAGCCTCCAAGTCCCCAGCAGAGCTCTGGTCTTCAAAACCAGCCTCAGGGGAGAAGCTTTCCCAAACTGGAGTCGGATCTGAGCTGGAAAAGTCAGGGCTGTGCCTCAAACACCCTTTTAAGCAGGAGGAAATCTCTCTTCCGAGTCTGTCTCTCTCCGCTGAGCCTTGGCACTACCAGCGTACTCAAAGTCATGAGGCATGCAGGGCACGCCGCCAGAGAAACGGGCCAACAAGTTTCCTCGGCACAATGCTCGAATCAGACCGTGCTTTCTGAAACTGGTCCTTGGCTCCCACAGTTGGCAGAGTCACATTGATGCTCTGGTGCCTCGGTCTCTCCATCTGCAGATGGGAGGCAGTAAATCCCCTCCGCACTGCCAGGGGGGCTGGAATTGGTGTTTCTGACACACCTGGAGCTCCTGCTTGTGCCCGTCCATGGCTGGCAGGTTGCTGTGGGTCTCCGTCCTGCCTTGTCTCAGACCTGCCACGACAGTGGTAAATCAGGCGAGTCTCTCCGCATCTCCGTGTTTCAGGCAACTGCGAAGGGGCAGAAGGGACAAGACCTGTCTGAGCTAAAGGGTGATGGTGGCATGAGAAGAAGTGGAAAGAACAAGCCACGCACCCATTTAGAGATGGGAAGGCTCTCAGCATGAGCTCTTCTAGTAAAAGCTGGGACCGTAAAAATCCTGGCCACTTTCTAGGTGGAATCTGATACCTTTGGGAGATGGTTTGCAGGATGAGGTTGGTGTGATAGCACAGGTTGGGACTGGGTGACCTTGGAGGACTCTTCTAACCTACATTCCTGGCAGCTTTACAGCACTGCATTGCTGTTGGCATGTGAGAGACGGTGTTTCTAGCAGCAACAGACCAACGCTACAGAGTTTGATGCTACAGCCCAGTTTCCAAGGGGCCACAGCACGTAGATAAAGAGTTTTTCAGGCATTCCCATGCATATCTCAGAAACAGCTTGTTCCTCCCTTCTCCTGAGTCAGGAGTGTCTGAGCCATTTCCTTTGCACCCCAGGTCGAAAGCAAGCTTTCTGGTGTGCTGAAAATGCTCCTTTTGTCATTTTCTGATTTGCAGGGTGTCCTCATACCATGTTAAGCATATAGGATTATTTTCCCATCATTAATACAGCATTAGACACTTGTCTAAGCTGGGAGCCATGGAAGTCTTGGAGGTGAGATGCTCTCCCACCTGCGGGAGAGTATGGGGAGGGCAGAGACAAGAGCTTGCTTTGGGGTACCCTGGATTTATTGCTGCGACTTGCTCAGCGCACAGGGCCAGCATGCTTCTCCGGTGCTCCAGGGGGATTCACAACAGCTTACTCCCTTCAAGGGCAACACCGGGGTGCTTCCAGATCCGAGGTTTCAGAGGGCAGATGGGCTGACGTGTCCTGTTTCACCCCATGTTTCCACACCCCGGTTCAGCCCCAACCCCACGCTGGGGTGCAAAGTCTGCCGGTCAGGTTGGCGGAAAGGCTGGCTTTCAAACAGGCATGTGCTGAAGCGGATCCTCCCACCCCTCTCCGCTTGCACCAGCACCATTCCTCAGGCTGGCTGCTCTGCCGAGCCAGATGGCATCTTCACCCCGGGGCACCGCGTTGGCAGAGCCCGAGGAACAGACCGTCTGCAACCAGGCTGACATGGGTCCCTCCTGCAACCCGCCTGCCGTCTACCTCGGGTTAGACTCGAGGTCCTCGTCTTCTTATCACATCTCTTGTATGATGCAAGCTTGGGTCTTACTGGATAGCACCTAAATATATCCCCCGTGTATGAAAATCTATGCGTACAAGGAGAGTTTTATAGCCCGGGTTGTTTCCAGCTCACTGTCTGCATGATCCACAGCCCAGAAACACAGCGGGCGGGATGTTTGCTTTTGCAGGGACTACCCAGAGGAGAGGGACGTGGTGATAAGGCCAAGGCCACAGTAGATGCTTCAGCAGAAGGTCGAACTGGCTGGGTTAGCGGCCAGTACTGAGGGCAGAATTTGGCCTGGAGAATTCACTCAGAGGTGAGAAGTCCTCCAGAGTGATCACAGTGCGTGCAAGGCAGAGAAAGGAGGAAGATCTTTACCCTGAAGGTGGTGAGACCCTGGCCCAGGTTGCCCAGAGAGGGGGTGGAGGCCCCATCCCTGGAGACATCCAAGACCAGGCTGGATGAGGCTCTGGGCAACCTGCTCTAGTTGAAGATGTCCCTGCTCCCTGCAGGGGGTGGGACTGGATGGCCTTTAGAGCTCCCTTCCAACCCAACAAGTTCAATAAAAAAAGAAGAAAGAAAAAACAAAAGAAACATTGATAGTGCATAGTGTACCCGCATCCCCCCTGGTCAGAGGTGCTCTGCTGCCTTTCAGAAGATGTTTCTGCCGTGGCCAGGCTGTTCCTAACCCCCCTTCTCTCTGAGAGCCACAGACGTGGTGAAATATTTCCAAACCTGCTCCAGCATCCTTTCCCGCTGGGCTTTGTTCTGAAGTGCAGTGGCGTTTGCGTGTCCCACGTCACGATTTTAGTTCGCCAGCTTGAAAGAGGTCATGAAGAAAAGACTGCGTGGGACATCTCTGCTTTAGGGATGAGTAGTTTCAAAGTGGCCATCCAGCTCCTGACTCCAGATGGTGAAATGAGATCAGTGGCTACGCATGTTCTTGTTACTGTTAGCAAATACTGCACAGGACGGAAACGGATCTCCGATACGGTATTTCCATCATCCCTGAAGTCAGTGGTGATGCTGCCAGTTTCATCACTGCCTGAGAGGATCCTAGAAAATCCTCCTGTAGTGATGACACCAAACAAAAACTTTGATCCTCATCAAATCTCAAGTTTTGGGAGAAGTTTGCAGCCTAGTCCTCATCCTGCTACTGATTCCTAACGGCACTTTGCTGCAGAGACATCTAAGCTTTCATAATGAAAAGCCAATTAAAGCGTACCACTAAGCATAGCCTTTTTCCTCCTGTGTCCAAACCTATCTGTCACAGAAAGGACACAACAACAGTAGCACAAGTTGGCAGATGCTGCTAAAAATGGGAAAGATAAGATGCATAAGTAAATTATTGAAATGCCAGCCTGAGGTCTCAAACAGGACCACGACAGACGGGGTCAGTGGTAAAGGGGCCACCGACTCTCTCCGTTCCCAGCGCCACAAAGCCACCTGAGCTCCTCGCCCAGCAGAAGCAGATTAACCACTTTTTATAGAAGCTGGCAGAGGCTGAAGTTTCCAGGCTGCTCATTCGGCCACGGCAAGTCCTCAGCAGGGAGAGCGGAGCCCTGGAAGGGTCGTCACTTCTATTTAACTTGAGGTGTGCGTGTGGTCTGTGCCTGCTGGCAGACCTGGAGGGCTCCCGGAGAAGGAAGCGAGCCAGAGATGTGTCCCGGTGATGCCGGGGGCGGCGGAGTTGCTGATGATTTATGGGCATGCAGGAGCCTGGCTGGGATGGGTGGCTCAGGGCTGAGAACCCCTTTGACCCTCCACTGTTCTCACCGATGCTCGAAAACCCCGTGGTGGGATTTTCGTTAGCACGTAGAGAGGGAACGGCAAGAAGAGAGCCGGAAAAAACGCTGCACAGAGGAAGACGAGAGGAGAAAAACAGGTGGGGAAGAAGGAGGGAGAGCTGGAAGCACGGGGGCGGAACAGAGATGCTGAAAAGAGTAATCTTCCCACTGACTGATGGCGATACAGCCATAAGGACCCCTGTGTATTAAAAATAATGCAGTGCCCCATGAGAGTCTTGCACTCAGGGCTTCTGCTGCCTTTTTAGGACTAGCTCCACTTTGTTTAAGGATGAAAGATTCCTGCGTTTAGCCCTCATTCATGAATCATAACAGTGGTACAGTGGAATTTGAACCTCTGTGTGCTGGACCCTTTTGACGTACAAGAAATACAGGATATTTCCTCTAATAAATATTCCTCCCTCAACACACATTTCTCCTTGTTATCTCCAGATAAGAAACTGATCAAGCAGATGCAGCAGCATCGGTTCTCTGTGACAACATCCTTGCAACGTGATGTATCACAAGATCATCATCAGAGCAGGGTGCATAACTGATTTATTAGTTTTTTTTTCTTTTCTAGCTAAGAAAAAAATCAGGCGATGGAAAAATTTGTGTCTTATTTTCAGTTTATGGTCCCTTCAGCCCATAAAAATACTTATTTAAAGACCTTTCAGAGAGTTTTGGAGCAGCACAGTGGGCTTTTCACAATGCTCCGTGGTGACTGGGGAGCGGGCAGGACCCCCCCCCAGCCTGTGGATGAGGAGGTCGAGGCACCGCGAGGTGAATTGTCTCCAAGCTCAGAAAAGACGAAGAGCTGGAAATAGCAGCCAGGAAGCCATGCCAGCGCCTTCCTTGCAATCACCAGACCACATTCTGTGTAATAACGGAGCGGACACAAACAAACACACATTAAGCCCATTCCTTCCTTCTCTTGGGACGTGGATGAATCATGTTCCACTGCTGCGGTTGATAAAAGTCTTCAGAAGTCAGAGAGGGACCCACATTCTTCTTGTCTTCTTTTTTGGAAGAACTTGTGAAGGATGGTTTATAAAACCTCTTGGCAGCTTCTTCCGAGTTTCCAGACCCCCTCATCGCTTCTGCGGTGACAAGTATCTTCCCTTGCTCTGGAGACCGTGCTTCAAGCTGCCTCGAGACATGTCAGCAGTGGCCTGGATGCCTTCCGTTTCAGCTCATGAAAGTGTTTGCACCAACTTGAGTCTTGATCATGTGGAGGGCGACGAGCTGAAGCAGCGCCGTGCGTTTTCACTCGGAGGGGAAGGTCTGCTGAAGGCAGCAGCGTTTCATGGCAGGAGGCGAGCTCAGGGGCCGGCGTGAGAATGGCAGAGGGCTGAGCTGTTGCTCAGGTGATGGTGGCCAGGAATTTGCAGGAAAAATGAGTCTAATCCACCTGAACACCAACAGGAGAAGAAAGTGCCATCTAATATACATCGCTCTGGTCCAAAGCGGGGGTGGAGGAGATCAACTGAACTTGGTCTTCCAGGACATAGCGCCACAGAGGACAGTGCCATCTAATACTCACCTCTCCAGCTTAAAGGGCTGCCCTGTGTTGGCATCAGATAAGATTTTGTAAGAGTGCCACCAGGATTTTGGCAGGGAGAAGCACAGAAATTGGTAGAGAGAGGTTTTTCTGTGTCCTTTGCTTCTCTGCAAGTCCCCCGTGGGCCAGGATGGGTGAGAGGGAGGACGGTGTGACGTGTTGAACCATTAACTTTGGATGTGGTTGGGGTCACGGCATCTTCTGGAGATGGACAGTTGTATCCCGACAGAGTGGAAACTTCGCTAGGAATTATTCCATGAAGTTGTAGTCACATCGGATCAGGCCTCCAGAAGACAGAGACAGAAATACACTGGATTTCATCCTGACCCAACCCTACCAATCAAACAGGCTCACAGTGATTAAACTTGCCCCCAGGCCATTTTCAAAGAGGATCCCTCAACTACCTCTTGAGCAAAGCAAAATCCATCTTCCACCCATCCATCCACCCATCCATCCATCCATCCATCCATCCATCCATCCATCCATCCATCCATCCACCCCAGCCTGAATTGCGGTTAGGTCCGATCCCCAGCTTTAATCACTTCACACAACAGTCTGGTGAGGAGGAATTTGGGTCTGCAAGTTTTCAGCGTCTTTTTCTCTTAAGTTACAGCATTTGCAGGTGAAACAAAATTTTGAGGTAAAAAAAAAAAAAGGATTACAATGTTAAAAACATTCCCTATTTCCCTTTTCTTTCTTTCTTTTTCCCTATTTTTTAGTTTGGGCATTTTTTTATTGTTCATTTCTATAATCTCAAAACACTTTATCCCACTTTCAACTTTCCCCCATCTATAAATATACTCCACAAAATATGCACATGGGAAAGCTCCTGGTTTAATGTGTGAAAAGTCAGCCCTCGCAGCCCTGATCCGCGTCGCTAGTAACCACAGACCCTGAATTCACAGGATGCTGACGATTTCCACTAATGCGGGATTTTTCAGACATCGCTCTCACCCGCTTACCTGCAAAAAGGGCTGCTGGCCCAAAGCCCTGCAATGCATAGAAAAACATATGAAAAAGCTCATTTTAATACCAAAGCCATCCCCTCTTTAAATAGCCATGCCATGTTTGCTTTTCCATGTCAGGGCATTCTTCAGGAAGCCTTTGACTCGCTACAGAAAGACTGATACCTACAGATTTATTCTTTGAAAATCCTGGCAGACCCAGGGAGCAGCAGCATTTTTTATTCAGAGACATCCCGCCTCCAACCGAACTTTTGGTGACCGTATCGCACATCGGTGCCACGATACCGCTGGGATACAAGAGAACGGCAATGAGAAACCCAAACAGAAAAATTCCTTGGACTTGAGTTCCCAGACTCGGTGCAGGATGTGACCCTTAGGTGGGGTAGAAATTGCACCTTCTGCCCATATAGAATTTGACGGGTACACGTAAATAAACTCACAGACAAACATAGACAGACAGCTGCGCTGTCGCAGAAAGTTGGATTTTAACCTGCCTTTGTCAGACTTTTAGGAAATTGGCAAATACTGAGAGGTTGTTTGGAGTCGTATTTTTCTTTCTTTACAGAAAACTGGCCTTTTGAAGAAAAACATGCACAAAAAGGAGATGGCGTCTCTCTTCTCACGCCTGGCTTTACCAGCAGTAACAAACAGGCTATCACAACAGGCCAAGCTCCTTATGATCCCACCAGGTGCTACTCGTGCCTTGGGAAAGAGGACTTCAGTGCCTACAGAATATATAGTCAAGAATATATACTCAAGAATATGTGTGTGTGTGTACATATGTACATATATCTCTATAAAATTGTCCCAGGAACAGCAATATGGACCAAACAAGTGGAAGTTTTCAACAGACCCTGAGCAAATTGTCTGGGGAAGAAAAGTGACCTTCTTTCCATCCCCAATTCCCTGTCTCAGCGCAGCCTCGGCTCTATGGCTACACATTGCCACATGGACCTGGAGGTGTCCCCAGGCCAGCCCTGACACGGGTGCTAGTATGGGCGAAGAGAGAGCAGAGAGGACTCCAACAAGCAGCGGCTTTTTGGACACGGACCTGTGGTCCCTGAACATCCTGCCCTGCACCATTACACCCCCCCACCAAGGTACCTGAGCCACCACATGAGAGGTGGCACATCCTCGTAGAACTGTGCTGTCCCCTCCGAGCAGAGTGGAGATGCACCTTCCCAAGGAACAGAGATGGATGTGCGGCATCCAACAGCAGAAGGAGACGGAGCTGTTGGAGCGGGGCCAGAGGAGGCCCCGGAGATGCTGGGGGGGCTGGAGCCCCTCTGCTGTGGGGACAGGCTGGGAGAGCTGGGGGGGGTCAGCCTGGAGAAGAGAAGGCTCCGGGGAGACCTTGGAGCCCCTTCCAG
>VXBO01003383.1:366294-386175 GCA_013400135.1 Rhinoptilus africanus
TTTTGTCAGACCTCAGCTCCTCGAACTGACACCAAAAGAGAAGGGATATCCGTGAAGCCTGGTGTGAGTCTCCAGGAGGAAGAGGCTCACTAGGAGCGCCAACACACGGAGCACACCAGGCCAAGTCGCTGTGTTGTCTTGACCTCAACGTACTCACAGATCTGGGACAAGATGGACGGAGTTTCTGCAAAATAGAACAAGAATTTCTGGAAGGAGGAGAAAGAGGCCGTTTCTCCCTTTCTTCTCACCTAGAAGCTGAGACTGCTTGGATGAAGGAAATGTGGGTCCATGCTACATGTACAGATATCTCCTGCTCTGTAAGGTTACCCCCTTCCTGGGGAGAATTCTTGCTTTGGGGAATTTCAGCCCTTTGCTTTTCTTAACCAAATGCAAAATGCAACTATTCCATTTGGTGCTGAGTAAAAAAAAAACATGGTTTGGCATGAAGAAAGGATTCCAGTTTGCTCTTTCCCCCGATATATTAAGAGTTGCAGTGATTNCCCATCACCAAAGAAGGCTTTAACCCAGGACTAAAACCAAGAGCACCAACCAGTTGCAATGCCCTGAGTTTAGGAAGGAAAAGACAGCAAAAGAATTACGATGACATTAACTACCATTTTGTGGTTTCAAGGCCGACATGTCCAATCCAACCATCCACTGCATGTGATACACACCCTGCCTATATGTTGCACTAATTAAAGGGCAAGATGAGGAGCGAACCATGTTGAAGTCATTGCTGTGAACACATGCAGTCCCTCCTGTGCCTGGAGCACTCCCAAGACACTGTTGTACAGTGTCTTTATGAGCTTGGGGATTTTTTTTCTGTCATGAGATCTGAGTTCAGTCCTGACTCTGCTTCTGTATCCCTGTCTGACCATGGGCACTATGGGCATTTGGTTCTCCCCCACCATCAGTGGGTGAAGTCCTGGATGCTCCAAATTGGGCAATAATTCCTGATCCAGGCCAACGGAGCATGAATTTCACCCCGCTGAGCCGATCCCATGGAAGCTCTCGGTAGCTCTTGCTGGGCATCTGCGACACGTCCTGGTGCGTGGGGTGTTCAGAGTGACCACAGAAATGGGAGAAATCCTGCAAATCAGGAGGAGGATGCAGGGAGCAGAGGAATCCCCTGAAGGACAGAAGCTGGCTCCAGGGACACAGGGTTGGGGGTTTGCCAGTTATCCTCCCTGCTGACTCCTTGGGAAAAAAAAACCAATCCAACTCTATTTGTGAAGAAGACGTGGAGTTTGCTAACTCACCTTTGACTCCAGGCAATTAAGCAAAATTATTTATACTATGTCCTTCAACATCAATTGATCTGAGTGATTCGCAAACTTAATTAATTTAACCAAAGGGGAGAACGAGAGAGAGAAATATTAAGTAGAACTGGAAAGAAAAATTGGGATGAACAGGCCTCTATTGCCATAGATTTAACCTTAACTATATCCTGAAATTGGTCTGGTTTTGCTCAAATTTAGAAGGAAATAGCACATTCAAGCAGCTTACATCATGTTAAAATGCCTTTTAAATTTTTTTTATAAGGTGCACAACTAAAAAGAAAGTTTAAAAGCTGAAGAATGGGTGCTGGCGTGGGTTTTGATTTTAGCATCTTCCTTTGCAGAGAAGGATGAAGCTCTTTGTGTTTGTTCCAGCCTGGTCCAAATCCAGGCTTCCGATCCCATTCAAAAATGGAAACTCCAGCCATTGCCCAGCTGTAATTTTAAACAAAATGGGGACTAATGCAGTTCTTCCAGCGGAGGATGTGGAACAGAGCACAGACCTCTCGGAGGCGGGGGGGACAATTCATTTTGCCTTGGCAGAGGTGTCGGGAGGAGGGGCAGCCAGGAGACATGGATCCTTCTCTGTGCCTCTGCCCCCCGGCTGCACCACCTCCCCTTGCAGAGCCTGAGGGATTGACCCAAAACCCCAGAGAACCAAGGATGGATGCTGGAAGACAAGCAAACTGCTGGAAAGACACCCCCTCCCAAGGTGTGCCAAGCCTCTGCAAGGGAAAAACTCGCCCCCAGCTGGTTGGCACTCGGCCGTTTCTCCTCCTCCCAATCCTATTAGTATTAGAGAGGGATAGAGCTATAAGAGGAAAAGCCCATCTTTAGCAGCGCTGCTGACAGCTTGCCTTTTAAATCTTTAATGAGCACTGGCTTGCACAGCCACTCTCATCTGCCGCACGACAGCATGTGGAAGCAGAAACCCAGTGGCCTGGCCCCCGCTGAGGGTCTGCTGGGCGCTGGGGAGGTGTCTGGGGGGGACCTGGGGAACCTCAGCCATCAAAATGCAGTGATGGAGCCTCAGCGTTGCAGTTCTCGCTCCATCAAAAACTCTTTCCTCCTCCGCTTGTGTGCCAGGATCTCAACACAAGACCATGTTCCCTTGTCCCACATGGAGGTGATGGCTGCTGGTCCCCGTGTCCTGTGGTTGTGGGCATCTGTAACCGCAGGAGAGAGGGGACATGTCTGCCGGGTGCCGGGTGCCTGCGTACTGCCCTCTCCATCCCACACAGCTCCCAAGAGGAGCCCCGTGGCATTGGAGTTGGCTCAGACTTCCTCCCCCAGCTCTCCATTTGGGACTGCAGACAGTCCCTCTGCTTAACTGGGTGCAAAAATAGCGACTCCGGGGCATTAATTAGAAACCTTTATAGACGCACTGATGGACGCTGACCACAAAGGCTTTGCCAGAGTCTCTGCGGGAAGATTATTGCTATGGGAGGTAGAAGACCGTGTTTACAGCTTAGGAAAGAGTCGGGAATTGTCTCTGGGGAAGCGCAGTTAACGATAGCGGCAATAGTCACGGAGCGTGCCGGGGTGCTGCTGCCCTCTCCGGGGTGCAGCATCTGGGTGGGTGCTGGGCTGCGGAGGTCGAGCGTGGCCAGGCTGTCTGCCAGGCAGTGCCACGGTGCCCTGGCTTCTGCCAACCACAAGCCATAGGAAGCTGCTCCGCTGTCGGTCTTTTGGAGGCTGGGGCACCCAGTTCCACCCCTTGCTTCCCATGGGCATGCGGAGCATGTCTTGGGTGCACAGCAAACCAGGGCGACCTTGGCCAAAGGCTTCTTCTCCCTCTGCAAGAGCAGAGGTGGCTGCAGTGCAGCGTGTCTCACGGAGGGCTTCGGGCACGGAGGGTTTTACCTGCACAGCAGACGCTGCAGTTGTCCGCTGAGAAAGGTCTATTTCGTTGCCATGCCTGTGGGGCAAGCAGTGATCCAGCTTTTGGAAAGGGAGATTTCTAGGAAATCTGGAGGGGGGGCAGGGATTTCTAGCAGATCTGCCCCATACAAGCATGTCCCGCAGAGGCAGCAGCCACTGGTGTGGGCAGAGCAAGTGGAAATGGAGCAGCCTGGATTTACTGCACTGCATGCCAACGGGACGATCCAGCCCTGAGGCTCAGTCATGGAGAGGAAAATCCCTTGTATGGGGCAGGAATTACAGTTGGGTCCAAAGCTATATCTGTGCTATATGGCAAGTTTAAGTGTCTGCATAGAAATGTCAGGAAAGAAAAACATGGAAGAGCTGGAGCACTAATCTTAGTTCAGGACAAACATTTTGTTGTTTCTTGCAAATTCAGTGTAAATGAAGCAATATCTTGAAAGCCAGCGATATAAATGTTTTGGAAAGAGGCAGAAGAAGAGCTTCAAAGAAGGAGGAAGAACAACAATACATGGTGGGAGCGGAGGGAGGTGGTTACAGGCACTGAAATATCAGCCTAAGAAGGGGTCTGGGGGGCACTGGGAGGCCCACAGCAGAGGTTGTCCAGATCACCCCCCACCCCGGCACCCAGCGCCGTGCTCTGGGTGTGCTTTAGACTCCGCGGACAACCAGACGTGGAGCGTGGCCACCACACACACCACCCTGGCCCCTTCTCACACTCCCTGTGCATCACTTGCCTTCTAAGGTTTTCTTCTCTGGGTCTTGATTTTTTTCAGGTAGCTCCTGGCTTAGCCTGCCTATTCCCCAGCCTTCAGAACCTGAGCACAGCCCCAAAAAACACATGTCTTCTTCTGAGCCCATCCTGGATCTCAAGGCAGACACGGCAGAAGCACTTCCAGGTGAGAAACATGTCAGTTTGCTGTCCCTGGTCATCCTGATGGACCTGCACTTAGCAACAGGCACTCGATAGGGATGCGTGTTCCTGCCAGCCCCATGTCACCATCTCTCCCTCTTCCTGCTGTAACCCGTTCCTTCACCCTAAATGTCCCGATTTTCTCATGATTCCAGTTATGCCAATGCCAACCTGGGCTCAGGCTTGGAGTCAAAGGCACGTTGGCTTGCGCTCGGTTCAGGGAGGACATCCCAGCCTGGAAAACTGCCTGGGAAAAGGCAGATGGCACAGTAAGGGCTGTCTCTACTGGAGCAACTGGTTGGACGAGGTGATCTTTAAGGCCCCTTCCAACCCAAACCATTCTATGATTCTACGACTAATTTCTGCCAAGAAATAGGCAGGTCTTACCCAAATTGATCGGCTTGACAAGAAGTGCCCAGTGAAAGCTGCTTTTGCTTCACGCGGTATTGAAACCCCTACCCTGGGCCAGATGTTCTGCTGATGTAAATGAGCGTGGCTCCACTGACTCCAGTTACAGCAGTTTACAGCATCTGAGGGCCTGGCTCTGCACCGTCACCGGAATTTGACCTCTCCTGTCTGAATCCATCCTGCTTTGCCAAAACTAGATGTGTTATAATTCCCATCCCTGCCATAAAGCTGGAGTCATTGCACTCAAAAAGCATGATCAAGTGAAGCAGTCATGCCCTGGTCCAACAGAACTGCTGTCCATCACGTCCATGGCCACCACCCCTCCGCTGGCTGTACTTTCGGAGGCATTTCACAGCTGCTCCAAAGCAGCTCCTCCAGCAGATTGCGTGCGTATGCCGTTCTCAGAAAGGACTGAAGCACAAGAAGGACATGGAGCTGTTGGAATGGGTCCAGTAGAGGGCCATGAAGATGCTCAGTGGGCTGGAGCCCCTCTGCTGTGGGGACAGGCTGAGAGAGCTGGGGGGGGTCAGCCTGGAGAAGAGAAGGCTCCNACTTTGCAAGTACCTGGGACATCCCAGCATCAGGGAAAGCTCAACTTCTGCCTCCCAGCGGCAGAGCAGGCAGCGAGGGTTGGGAGACCAGTAGGAAGGTGGGAATTTGCTGCTTCTTCCCACCGCCCTTCTCCGGGTGTGCCAGAACTGAGGCAGATTAGTGCAGACGCTAAATTTACCAATGACATTATCACTTGGGCGAATGTCCACTGCTTATGAGTAAGGGGGAAAGAATATTTGGACTTCACAGATCCACAGTGAGCGGGAAACCGAGTCTAAAACTGACAGCAGAGCGTGTACCCTTCCAGAACAACAACAAAAAGAGGTGTGTTTGGGAAAGATAAACGATTTCGCAGGGCTGGGTGTGAATCCTGACAATAAGCTGTGACGAAGGCAGCCCAGGAGCACACGGTGACGGCAGCAGCCTCCAGCCCTGGCCCCTTGCGCAGGGCCAGCTCCTGCAACGCCGGCGAGGAGAGGAGATAAGGGGGAAGTTAGAGATTAAAACCATCATGGGATGAGCTCGGAGCAGCAATTAGCCTGCTGATGGATATCGTGGCAGCTCACACTGAGGGGTTTAGAGAGTGGCGAGCGCTGATTGAGAACGCGGCGGGGGGGTTAGCCCCAAATTAACTGCAGAAACACACCCTTTGTGGTATTTGCTCCATCTCCAAAGCGACCCTGGTATTGATAGAAGTCATGTATCCCAAAAAGCGGCTTGACTTAGGTCAACATGTCACTCATGTCAGACACACTGATTCAAATATCACAGCGTTCATATGCTGCGCTTCTCCCCTGCACACGTTTGCAGGATGGAGGCATTCCCACATTGCACTCATTCCTGTGGCATGTGTATGTATTCACAAGAACTCAGCAAATACTTATTTTATTTAGAGGAACACTCTAAAGGGTATTTTGTTTTCTGCAGCCACACTGCCTGGTACCACAATCCTGCAAGCTAAGCATCCTCACGAGGGGTGAAGTTGTGACCTTCATACCCACAGGAGGTGAAAAGGGTGATATTTCTGAGCCCGTCTCCATCATTTATACACCTCCTAAGCTGTTTGAAAAGTCTTTGTCACAGGGGGCCTGGGAGAAACGTGGGAACAGAGCTGCTGCCCACCCCGGGCTGCTGCTGGGCACTGAGCATCCACGGGACACACGGTACCAGCTCCAGCAGACACCACTGCCCAGCCTTCCTCCGCCTTTGAGAGCTGGACCTTCCCTCCAGCCAGACCTCAGAAACAAACCTGAAATCCCCGATTCCTGAACCCACCTTGCCTCCTCCCGTCAGCAAAAGACAACCTGAATGACAGAGAAAAATCTGGATTATTTTTTTAAGGCTGCCAGATTGGGTCTTTCAAGGGGCACACCTTGCTATTTAGAAATTTTTTTTCTGCTTCTTGCTGAGACATCGACACAGTAAGAATTGGTTATAAAAATAGCAGCAAGGGAGACTCAAGTGAGGTTTTCTGCCACCCATGCAATGAGTTTTGGGCTCAAGCCACTCTCTGCGCCTGCACAACATAGATAACCAACCTAGACACTGCTTTCTGCTGAGCCTGGTACCTTCTGCCAAGGGATCCAGGCTTCCCCGGAGAGCCAGCTCGGTGCTAACGGACATTACCAGCGCCGCGTGGGTCTGGGGACCAGCCTGAGAGCAAAGCCCATTGGCACAACTGCACGTGGAGCTCACAGTGCCACCATCCAGCTGGATTAACGCCATTAAACAGGCATTCTTAGAATAGGCAAAGCAAAAGCAGTGCCCGTGCTGATAAATATTATATATATATGTGCTCCACAGGGCATAGAAAGGACCTTGGGTTTTAGCAGGGAGGTTTAAAACCAGCGGCTGGTTGTCTGTCCTGGTCTTGGCTCCGCGGGTCCTGCCGGGGTTGCCATAGCAGTTAATCCCTTCACAACAGTCCCCAGCGCTGCAGATTTAGCAACAACCTTTGCCGGCACAACCGGTGCGAGTGAGGCTCTCGGAAAAGCAGAGGCTACTGCCGTGGGCTGATAGGGTGAGAGACATTTATTTATGCCCAGTCTTGTCCTTCTTTGATAAAATAAGGGTGGATTAGAGCCATCTGGGAGAGCGGACACCAGGTTTCGGGCTCAGATAGAATTTTCAATAAGAAACTGAGGCAGAGGCAAGACCTGAGAGTGATGAGGTCTAGGAGCTTTGCACAGAAGCGGCTGCTTTGCATCGGGCAGGGGTACGTTGTGGATGCACCCTCTGCATCCTGGTGAACATCCATCCCATCCTGGTCATTCTTGTTTTGAAACTTTTCTCCGTCTTTGTGCCACAGCACCCTAAGTNTGTCCTGGTCACCACCGGCCATCGGTGAACTCCAGGCAGACACAGGCTGGTGCTTCCCAGGGGAAGTTGCTCTAACACATAAAATCCACACTTGTTTCCATCCCCACCTGCTTTCTGGACACCATCCAAGCTCCCCATCACTATCAGCCTCCCAAGCAAGAGTTTATGTTTTGGGCAAAGGGTAAATCTGTTTTCTGAACGCATTTTTAGGGCAAGGAAAACTTTGGGTGAAGTGAACTGTTGAGGTCCACGAACACAAGCTGAACATGCCCTTCCAGCTCTTGTTTTGAAACTTTTCTCCATCTTTGTGCCACAGCACCCTAAGTTTAAGAGGCTAGGCAGGAGTTTAATACGCTTGTAAAGGAACTGAGATTGTTTAACCCCAAGCGATGTGTTGTTGCCGCTTTTTTCATTTAAAAACTGGAAGGAAAAGAGCTGTTGAATTAAAGCCATGGAATAGAAACAGCCTGAGATGCACAAAGCCCTGTTCCTACCCGCGGTGGGGCTTTCCCTCGGATGCCCTGCTCTCTGCTTGGCTGCCTGCTACGGGTGCTTTTGTTTGGGACAAAAAAGAAGAGAAGAATCTCCTTTTCTATTTTGGGGAAATTTGGGTCTCTGCGGCAAATGGTGGGAAAGGAAAAGTGATCTTTGAGGCCAATGGAGTCTGAGCCAAAGATGCTCCATTTGGCTGGGGAAGCAGCCCAGGAAGGAACGACGTGTCGGGACCTTACGACAACCCCCTTCAGCTGGAAGCACTGGCACAGAGAAGCAAACCCGACGGCGCCAGCCTGGGCCCTGGGCTCATCCCCCCCTCAGGCACTCTGGAAAAATAAAACGCTCTCAGAAAAGCAGCAAGGGGCTGGGACAGTGTGTGCTTCCCCCTGCAAAGCACCAGCAGGAACCCATTAATTGCACCCAGCGGGACTTCCATCAGCACCATGGGGCTGCGTCGGAAGTGTCACTTCTGCGCTCTAATTGATGCTCTGAAGCAGACAAAAGCGTCACATAGGAAGCAAAGTCTAAGAAAATGTTTAAAATTATGAGAAAAATCATAACAGATGTCTTGTCCCAGTTCAGGAGCTGAGACACACTCAGAAGAAGAGCTGCAAGGTGTCCTGGCATCATCTTAGGAGCTGTACCCCCATATTGCCAGACACAGGCTGGCCCCACAGAGGCTCTCACTGACAGGAGACACAAATGCAAAGGAAACTTAGCCCAAGGAAAAATGAAGTTATTAATTTTCATTATTCAGAGAAGATCAGTGGCAAGGAAATACCCTGGAAGACCCAGATTGCCTCGGAGTTCCAGGGCATTCAGCATCAGGTTCGGTCAAGGTCAAACTCCAGCAAAAGTGATCCCCACGCTCTTGAAATCACAAGCACACGGGAAAAACCACACACTCATCCTGATGGCACAGCCCAGCCTTTCAGCCGGGGTCAGAACAACTCTGGTCTCGTAGACAGGGTTAAACACAGAATCCGAGACCTAAGCACCAGCCATGAGATATCTACTGCTGGTAGAAGAGTGGCCCAGATGAACATTCCCCCCCACCCTTGACATCTGTCTGTTGTTGAATCTTGCAAATTCCAGCATGGAGCTGGCTTTCCTCGGAAAACTTCTGCAAATCCGCATGGCTTTTTGGCTGCCCTCCAGCCCTTGGCTGTTTGGAAACACGTGTGCCCATGCAGGTGAATTTGAGGGCTGAGATGCTTGGCCAGGAGGAAGCTCGTGTTTCAGCAGCATATGGGGAGAAAATAAAAACGTGCTGGGGTCTGCATCCCTCAGTGAGTGCAAGATCACTGCTGCAGACGTTAGCGTGAGCACCAGCCGGAGCAGGCTGTGCCGTACAATGCCCTTGGTGAATGAGACAGAGCAAAGGTGAGTAAATTGTTATGGGCAATTAATGAGTATTTCCAAAGATGAGTCATTAAGAGGCACTAGCTCCTTTATGCAAAGTCCCTTGGCTACCTAGAGATGGCCTAAACTACCTCATCATACCTAAATTAGCAGAATTACACCGCTGGTACCTGCAAACTATCTGGACCAAGCTGTGCACAGGCACGGGGGGGTGTGCACCGGAGATGCACAGGAATGGCCTGAAGATCACCTTCTGGGCAGTTTCAAAGCAAAGAAACGATCCTTAGCAAACCCTCGCCCCAGCAAGGTATTTTCCAGGGCGGCTCCACGCTGTTGTGCTGCTCTCCCCAAACTCGGCAGCCCTCGCTGCGTCTCAGGCTGTGCCAGATCCAGCATGAAGATGGCAAGAGCAGAGCGACGGCGGGAGCCTGGAGGCTGCAAGGTCGTAGCCTTGCCAGACCCTGCGGAGGAAAGCAGGGTGGGCTGGCATGGAGAGGGCACAGGAGCAGGACCCAGGAGACTGGCGTTGTGTTCTCAGCCCATTGACCTTAACAAGTTGTTTCCCTTCTCTGTGCCTCAAACGGAAATAATGTGCTGTAAAAGGTGTTGAAAGCTTTAGAAAAAAAATGTGATACCAAGCCAGCGACAGTCATTGGATGGTCTAGGAGCTAAGATGCTGGAGAAGAACTGGAGAGATTTGAATTCAGTCTCCAGCTAAGCCATAGGCTCCTGCCATGTATTTGGGTGCATCAGCTTATGTTCCCCGTGCCTCTGCTCCCCCTCTCACACACACAGTTGTGAGGCTCACAGATAAGATGATTAAAGCAATATAAGAACTCAGAGACTTTATTCCATCACTCAAAGAATTTGGGGCGAAGACACATCCTTGTAACTTCCTGGAGAGATTTGCCAAAGAAAATCCAGCCTTCAAGGTTTCTGCTCAGTGATGGATGACATTTCTGCTTTCCACCTCGAGTAATTCCAGTGCTGGAGCTGTTCAAGTAAATGTCAAAAAAAAAAAATAAAAAAAAAAAAAAGAGGAAGGAAGAGGGGAAAAAAAACCCCACCAAACTCTGTCCTTACAAAAAGTTTTCAAGGAAAAAGAAAATACACCTTGACATTTTCTGCTTCCATGGGGGGGGCAAACTGGAGGATAAGGAATTTAAAATGGAAATACTTTATATCCTGCTTTATATCCCACTAGCAGATATACTTAAAAAAAAACGACAACCAAACAAACAAAAAACCCCCAAAAAACAGCAGTTCAGGAATTTAGACATTTTAGAGAAATATCTTTGTTCTGTTTTCGGAGCTCTTTGGTTCTGAGAAACAAGGCAGTGGCTTTCCAGGAGGGTTTGGTGGGTCCACCCTGAAGCTGCTCTGGGGTCCTCCCTGCGTCAGGTCCCCCCCCAAGCCCTCCCGCACAGAGACCTGCTCAAGGAGCCACCACCGAGGGCATCCATCAGCTCCGACAGGGAAAAGTGCCTTAAGGGATAAGGAAAGGAGAAGAACAAACCAAGAGAGAAAAGGGATGGGGAAAACTCCCCCAGGAGAAGCAAGGGGGGGTCTCACCAGGAAGGCCTCTCCTCTTCCTATAGTAGATCTACACTTTTCACCAGGAATCAAACTCCCTTTTGATTCCTCGCACGTGTTAATAGCAAAGATTGGAGCACAGCTAGTCAGGGCAGACGTTGCAGCAGTGGCTGCAGGTGCATCACTGGGTAATGCTCATCGACTGCCTAAAGGCTCCCTCGAACGAAGTCCTATATGGAAAACTGCCATGTGAGGAGGGGAAAAGGGTGAGGATAATTCACGACCTGGTGGCAATTGCTTCCTATAAAACCCCACATCACAGTATTTTCATAATCTACTTTGGCCAGAGCATTTGTCGTGCAAGGGTAAACGTATCGCCCCAGCAGTCCGTAGGTGGAGGGCTGGAAAGTGGAAGGCAGATTTTGAAAAAGCCGGTGAAAAAGCAAAAACCTCCAGAGCAGCAAATGGGAGGCTCTACTCGGGTTAGAGCTGTGCAAGGGCAGGGTTTTTTGAAGTGCTTTGAGAGGAAGCATTGAAAACCGCTGCCAGGTTGATACCGCTGCTCAGAAAAACAAACCTTGTTATTGTGAGGGGAAGAAAGTCTCTGCGTGTCTGATCCGAGCAAAAAAACAGCCGTGGAAATGAAAACAATGACAAGAAACAGCCCCCTCCCCGTCCCAAAGCTTTCAAAGAGCAGGAAGGCCTGTGTTTCTGCCAAAGATATTTAGAAAAACAGGAACTTGAAGGGAAAACAAAACAACACAGAACAAAACAAAACAAACGGCTTTCGAAACAAATCTCTGCTAAAACAGCAACATTTTGAGAAGGTCTCTGCCAGCTGTGGAGCAGGGTCTGGCCCTAGGCAGGCACAGACCCGACCCCACCATGTGCTCAGAACCCACCTGAGGACATTCCTGGTGTCCCACCACCGAGTCTGTCCCATGCCCACGGCATCTCCAGAGCCCCCGAGCCCATCTCCAGCATCCTCCGCATCCCTTGGGTGTTTTCTCCTGGTAGTCACTTTTGGGAGGGGATGGCAGGCCTTGGCTGGCATCGGGGGTGGGAAAGGTCTGCCGGAGTGGGTGAAGACCCCTCTCCCCTCCTTGTCCACGCTGGTCGTGGGTGTCAGCAAACACTCCCCGAGGTCCAGCTGTAAGTGCAAACGCTGCTCTTCGCACACCTGAGGAGGAGCAGGGAGGCCCTCTGCGAAACGCTTTCTTAGCAGTTTCCATTAACTTTTCTCCCCGATGGATTTTCCCTGGCAGCCGGTAATTGGAGCAGAGTGGCTCTCTCCCATGCAGAGTCACTGCTTGTTTTCCACTGTTGTTAACAGACAAAAGCGTGCGCGAGCCCTGCCCGGGGTCCGCGGGAGCCTGTGCGATTTCTTCTTCCATTGCAGCCCTCCTTGCACCTCCGTTTTCTGGTTCGGACCATTCCTGCTCTCTGCATTCCCCAGCACCACTGCAGACCCGGCCACAGGCAGCCCACAACCTCTCCAGGACCACCCAAGCCCAGCCGGGGCTGGCCAGCCCCATGGCTCAGCCAACACAAGGCTTGGGGAAGTGGTTTGGGTTGGGCACCCAGCAGAGACCCAGCTATAGTTGCCCCGTGCCCAACTGAGCTGAGCTACCCACACCCCCAGCCTGTCGCCAGGGTCTATGGAGGCTCCCACTCCTCACACAGCTCTCTGATTTCCTTCCCCAGACCACGGCAGCCCGGAGGAACCGACGCAAAGCCATGAGACGAGGCAGGACCCAGCTGGCCCCAGTGGTGAGAATGACCTTGCAATCTCAGGCACGAGCAGCTGCGATGAGCCCAACCCAACTCCGGCCGTGGATGAGACCCTCCCAAGCAGAGAATCCCAGTCGGAGGTGAGGGATCCCAGCCCCACCAACTCCTTGCCATGGCCAGAAGCCCCCGAGGAGTGTCCAGCCCGTCCCAACACCCTGGACTTCTCGAAGTCCCTGAAGAAGCTCGAGGAGGTGAAAGAGACGGGGCAGAGGCGAAACAGCGACCACGCGGTGGTGAAGGAGAATGGGGTGGAGGTCAGCCCCGCGGTGGTGGCAGCGGTGAGCGAGGAGAGACGGGCGCTGGAGTCCGAGCTGGGGAAGTGCATCGAGGACTTCCGTAAGATCAAGATCCCTGTTGCCTTTCCCAACAAGAAGCGGCAGTGGCAGAGCGAGCTGCTGAAGAAATACCAGTTGTGAGACAAGACCTCATCCCTTGTCCGAGGGGAGGATGTGCTCTGGTACACTGAGTGTCTCCACCAATGTAGCGGGTGGCAGAGGCCATCCACACTCCTAAAATGAGGAGTGTAGGTTGCTCATTAAGCCATCCAGCAGTTGAAAGGCTTACCTTTTGGTATAAACCCATGGCAGAGTGCTCCTTACCATGGAAATTGGGAGGGATGAATGATATCCCAAGTGGCATAAGCACAGGTGGAGAGGCACAGAAAAAGGAAGGAGGCCCAGGGTGAATGTTCAGGGCCAGAGCTGCCATCCAGCAGAAGTTCCCACATTTCTGAGAATGAATTTTCCTGGCATTTCAAATAATAAAATATAGTTGCTGTTGAAAATTAATTCCAGTCTCCTCATCCCTTTGGTGCAGATGTTTGAACTTAGCTGTTCCAAACTGTACAAGTGGTTGAGACATTTAGTTTTCCTGACATGAACTGAAGCTGTATACCTGACTCCTCTATGTTCTTGCCAAAACTTTTTGTCTGTAATGTTTGCAACTGGATTTAGCAAAACCTTCTTTTCAGGAGAGGTCATGAAGTTTTGCAGAAATCTTCCTTTTCTTACACAAACACTTGAACACTGCACAACTTTGCGCAGAAATGAGCCAGTGAGAGGGAGGCTTTTGCCCCAGAAAGCCATGGCTGAGCCGGCCAACATCACCCCCGATGACCAAGGAGCCCCACCTTGAAAGGATGGGAGCAGCTCAGACCAGTGGGGCTCCTCCACAGGATGGGTGACCTTCTGGATGACCACCCAAGGGTCAGCATCAGCGAAGGGAATGGGGAAGGTGATTTTGGGGTGGGGGCATGTTACAGACCACCCCATCAGGTTGAGGAAGGGCACAAAGCCCTTAAAGAACTCAGGTAAGCCTCTGAGTGGCAAACTCTGCTCTCATGGGAGATTTCGACCTCCCTGATATCTGCTGGAAGGACAACGGGTCGGGATGCAAGCTGGCCCAGAGATTTCTGCAAGGTTTCCTGGATGACTTCATGATAGAGGTGCTGGATGGGCCAGCTGGGGAGTGCACAGCTGGATAATGGAGAAGACCTAGTTGGGGCTGTGATAGTCCATGGCACCTTTGGTCCCAGCAACCAGAAACGGGTTTTCAAGGTCCTGGGAGGAGCAAGGAAGGAGAGTAGCAGAGTACGGACCTTGGCTGACCCAAGTGGTGACCATGCTTCTAAGCCTGTTGCCTGTCACCCATGGGAGCCCCATAGACAGTCCCACCCCATCGTTCATCCCACCACCTCCAGCACCTGCCTCATCCCCCAGCAGGTCAGACAAGTCCTTTGCTCTGCAGAAGGCAACTTTCCTCACCCCCAGTTCCTGGCTATGGCTCCTGGGATGCTTCAGAGAAATCCCTGCCTGCCACAGAGAAACCACCTTGTGTTTTGACTGTGACCTCCAAGCAGCTCCTCAGATGGTAAATAGTCTTTTTTTCAGATTAAATGAAAGTGAATTAAGCAAAAAAACCTCCGAGTGTTTGCTGTGGTGTGGCTCTGCCAGGAGCGAAGGATTGCTGGGGATTGCTTGGCCCCTCAGGGAGCAGATGGGGAGACCGGATCCACATTCTTCTTCCTTTTATATGCAGCCACACTAGGAAAGTGTTTACAAGAACGTGGAGAGCTGGAGCAGCGTGAGATAACGCTGGGGCAGAGCTGGCAGCCAGCAAAAGGCTCCATAAAGTGGGGAACCGTATCATCCCCTGCACGCGACCTTCAGCTCCCAGGAGACAGACAAACAGGGAGCTTATGAGAGAAAAAGTGTCACGGGACGGGGCCGAGCCAGAGGCCATCAGATCTGGAGCTTGTCCACGACTACGCTGGAGACACTTCAGTAGAAAGAGCTGGAGAAGACAATGTTGGTGCTAAAACTAGCTGCCAAATGCCGCTGCAGCTGATCTGGCAGTCAGAGGCAGCTCCATCTCAGTCTATTTTCCCCAAGACTTGCGCCTTAGGTCTCACAGCTTCTCCCACCCAAAGGCAGGCTCCAGCCAGGTTCTTCCACACCTTTTGATCAACCTCCAGCTACAAGAAGTGCCAGCTCTGCCCTAAAACCGATTCCTCACTGGCAGGGGCAGACTGGCTTTTGGGAAGGAAGGGGAGGCTTGTTCCTGGCAGAAGCCCTTGGAGGTGCTTCTGCATCCTTCCTGCTGCTCTTTGCTGGCACCTATCACACCTGCGGGTCGCTCCCCTGATTGCAAACACTGAGCAGCACAGGATTTTGCCCATCTTTGAGCCAGCCAGTTCTGTACGCACACAAAAGATTATTGAACTGCTCTTCTGGCACCGGCCAACATGACTGACCTTCGGAGAGGAGCTGTGGAGGGGTCCATCAGGCTGCTGTACACAGCAACGAAGAACCACCAGCACTGCATGGACCCCAGGAGGGAAAAGGCTGTGTCCTCAGCCCCAAGGTCGGATTTGCTTTTCAGAGTAATTGGCTTTTTTAAGCATTTTGGGATCTCCAGGCTTGCAAGTTCACTCATGGCAGGGGCAGAGCCTGGCTCGCCCTGAGCGGAGCCCTGGGCACGGGGTCTGGAAATCAGCTCTTGTTTCTGCCGCTGACCCGCTGTGTGATGCTGGAAACAGCGGATGCTGGCTGTTTGTGCAGTTTTCCTCCTTCCCAGCGTTTGCACATCATGTTTTCCGCCAGGGGAAAGCATGTGAAGGGCTGCCCAAGTGCTGCCAGGTCCTGCAGTGCTTCTTGTCCGCAGCCATGAACCCTCTCCCCGTCGCGGTGACGGCGCAGGAGACTCGGAGATCACTGGGACACAACCCTCTCCCCTGCCAAGGGAATAAACATCTCGGCTTCTCCTCTCTATTTATTTTCCACAAATGCCTCAGCTTTGCTTGAGCAGCAGGAAGCCATTAATTACCCGGTGACAGTGTTCCACGAGCATCCCTTAATTGAATGCCATTATCCCTTAATTAATTAAATACCAATTAATTACCAGGAACATTGCATGACATGTAACAAATGCCATCAGCTACTTGAGACAGAATAATTTAAAACCTGGTGAGCATGGCCCAAATAATAATGATCAGGAATCGTCCAGGAATTATCCAAGATGATAACGATCTGAGTGTCGTTTCCCTCCAGGCAGGTTGGGATGTGCCTCTGGGGAAAGCCCTCCCTTCAGACTCGCATTCCTCCAGGAAAACTGGAGCGGCTTTTGCTTTTCAAGCAGGCAGAAGCCCCGTCAGGCACGGCCTCGGATGGTTTCCTCTGGCACCACTCATGGATTCCAAGCTGGTCCAAAATGTCCCAGTAGCTCAGCTCTCCTGCCACCGATGCTGAGCCAAGGGAAGTGAAATACTCCATGGGCACACAGTGGTGAAATAAGTGGCTGCCTCACTCGGTGGTGTAGCATTTGTACTTAGTGGAATTTTCATATGCAGGAAAATGCAAGGTTTTGATTTTTCTTGTCAATCTGGAGCAAACAGAAATGTTATTTTTTCCCCTGTGGAGGAGAACCATTGATTTTCCAGCAGGAACTTTGCGGGATGGGTTTCTGCACACAGCAGCGCTAGGAATGGCCTTGTCCTGGAGCCCTCCCTGGGCATGGGGACACAGGACACAAAGCGTGGGACACAGGTTATTGCCATTTCCAGGGTGAAGCCATCAAGGTTATGCTCCTTGCCCCAACCCACACAGGGCAGGAGCAGATCTGAGCCCGAGTTCTGCCACCCGGGGCATGACACCCCTAACCAGCATGGGCTGGGGGCATGACACCCCTAACCAGCATGGGCTGGGGGCATGACACCCCTAACCAGCATGGGCTGGGTCCTCTGCTCCCTTTAGCAGCCCTGCTTTTATGGATGCAGACTCGCCCTGTGTGAGGAAACCCACTTCTTTGCGTCTTTCTTGGCCACGCAGGGACAAAGCCTCCCTGCTACTGGAAGGCAGGAGCATTCCCCCGGGGGGCATTGCAGATTTTCAGCCCTATCGCTGGTGGGAGCAATAGGATAAATCCTGGAAGAGGGGACAGGAGAGGTCCCCAAGGTCTCAGAGCTCTTGGCCACGTAGAAAGGCATCAAAGCCAGGCAGGTGCCAGCATCCCCCGTGCCCAGCAGCAGGACGCTCCTGCTGCACAGCCACGCAGGAGTTAAAGCCTTACGTGGCTCTGAATCCTCTGCCAGCCAAGCAGAGATAATAGCCTTTCTCAGACGAGTGCTTAATGGCCGTAAGGGAGGATTGTAAATGGATTATATTTTTATTTTAAACTAACAGTAAAGCCAGGAGCAGATCCAGAGAGGGGAAACGAAGGCAGGCACACACATGGATGCAAGAGGCAAAAAATGGAATAACTAGCCTTCCAGAAGTACTCCCCTGGATAAATATCTCTGTTTCTAAAGGTTCTGTCTCTTATCAGACACCTTTCATCTGACCCGAGTGCCTGCGCTCTCTCCTGCACTCTCATCTTGCAAGGAGATCTTGGCTGTAGGGCTGCTTATGAACTCACTCTGCCTCTTTCTTCAGAAAACTCCCACTGCCAGCAGAAAAATCAACCCCTTTCAATAAAAGGTTGGGGATGGGACACAGGGAGAGCTCTTTCTCATTTGCAGCAATTTATCCACCTCAGACCCCTCCTCATGGAGGCTTTTCCCAAGCATTAGCCCAAGGCAGTGGTGCCATCCCAGGCTTGGGGAGGGAATTTAGCTGCATGAGAGATTCACAAATAAGAATTAGGTTGGTTTTCACACAGCAGTCTCGGGAATGCCCTTCAGAAGATGTTGCAGTGAACCGCTTGGCTGTGCAAAAGCGATGCAGAGGTTTTCCAGGCTGTCTCAGAAATTTGCGCACATCTTTCACCATTTTTCACAGCAGTCGGGCATGGGAGTCTCCCCAGGCTTCCCAGAAAGCCTCATACACACCGAGGATGTAATAAATTCTATGTGTTGCCATTTGGTGAGCAAATGTGGATGCAAACACTTGTATAACTGTACAATAAGTTCATGTCAGCATCTTCACGGATCTTCTTCCCATCCCAAGGGTTCCAAAAAGCCACCGTGGATGCTCTCCCCCGCGGTGCTCTGAGCCGCAACCACAGCATCTTTTAAGGGGGGGCGGCTGAAATGTTCAGGACTCGTGAAACTTGAAACTGCTTATTTTCATTTCAAAAGACAGAGTGCCTGATCAACACAGCCTATTGTGCAGGCAACAAGGAGAAAAGAAGCCTGCTCTGGGTTAATGCATACAGTGATTTAACTGATGTAATGATCCTAATGTTCTACTAAAGGCATGTTGCAGCCTGAGTTATGTCAGATAAGCTCGTTCTTTCCTCTTCTGCAATTAATATGATCTATACCTATTTTCCAAGCACTGGGAGATTAAAATTGGGATGAATTAATTTTCAGGAAACTATAAAGAGTCTTGCGTTCGAAGAAAAAGCCCAGATTTGACCCACTGGTGGGTGCCGTGGGCTGCAGAGGCTGCTGAAGCTGCAACAGAAGGTCTTCAGGAGGAGTGCAGAAGAGCTCGGTGGGGATCCAGGGCTTGGACAAAGCGGGCCAAGGAGGTGGAAGGGGAGCAGAAGGGTCTTTCCCTCCCCATGCATGACGTTTCCCGTGTTGTGGCTGCCAGCTGTGGGCACCTTGCAGGCAGGAGGGGGAAGCCCCAGCGGGAATGGGGTCTGCGAGCAGCTTGCCTTCAGGAGTGACAGATGGGCTTCATAAGTAGAGAGGAAAGAGAGAGATCATCTCCTGCTTGGAAGAGACTATATCACTTCGTTCCTATTATATTAACACCCAGAAAACCCAATGGGATTTTGCCTACATAAGAAAAACTTATTATAGCCCATAACTAACCACCATTAGTTACAGGCAGCGCCAGGCTAAAGACTGCAGGGAAATTAAGCTGTTTGTTTAATGCTTTTTCCATGCTCTCTTATTAGAGATAAACAGCTTTGATCTCCCGGGACTCGCCTCACCAGGCCAAGGCCAATGCTTTTATCTATTTCTGCAGAGGGTTTTATCCGCATCTCTTATTCCTGCTGTTCCTCCCTCTCACCATTCCCCCATGGAACGAGTACCACCGCAGCATAATGTGCTGGTGCAACATGGAGGAACCGCTGGTCCTCAGCCTTGGAGCCTCATCCCAAAGTTTCCCCTGAGGATGTTGCTTGTGGCAGGTCCTCAGGAGTCCCCTTCCTACCTCTGCAGGCAAAAGACCTGCAGGAGTCTTGGCTTGGCCACAGACCTCATGGGTAGCGGACACCTCGCTGAGCACCGACAAAGGTCCTGGCTCCTAGTTAAATCTCATTATTTTACATAGCTAATGCTCTGTAATTTCACAGCAATTATATATTACCCACAGGAAACAAAAAAGCACAAATTACGGTGAGGAGGTGCAGTGGGACCCACTTGCCACTTAAAATGCAGGAATAGTCACACACTGTAGCTGCTGTGTAATTAAATAAAACTTGCTCGGTAGATGAGAAAGCATTTATTGAGCAGCTACGCGGTCCTCAGAAAAACTTGCCAAGAAGTTTTCAGCGGAAGAGTTTTCCACTGGAGAGGCAGAAAGGCACGAAAAATTAAAACATCTTGCAGAAATCCACCGAGAGACATGAAAAATCAAAGCAAGTCTTCTGATACTCCGACCCTGGATGGCTGGCGCCAAATACAGCTTCCAACATGTAAAATCTACTAATTTTGGTTTGAACTTATTGTTTCATTTCATTTACTTGAAGTTTTAGATTGCAGTGAATCATGAAGTTTAATTGGCTAGGTATTAACATGCATACAGCTTAATGCAACATTAGGATATGGATGCAGTAATATATAACACAGCTGCTTTGCAGGTTTTATCAAGCTTCACCCTTCCCAGGGTGAAGCGTTTTTACCTTATTGAAATAAAGTAGTTGGTGTTATCAAAAGGAAGGAATTGGGGGGGGGGGGGG
>VXBO01003383.1:386210-408955 GCA_013400135.1 Rhinoptilus africanus
ACCTCCTATCCTTCTTCATTCTGATCAGAAAACTCTCTTGCCGTTGATGTCTTCATTGCTATTTAGTGTCTCCGTGCCTTGGCATCGGAGCGATGCTTTAGAAACGCTGGTGTGCGGGTGGTGCTGGTCACTTGTGTTTAATACTTGCCACCAAGGGGACTTGAAACATGTTCCAGACACTCCTGATGGCCTCTTGGACTTGGGCCCCATTTCACAACAGCATAACCCGAAATGCCAAAAATCACCCTGCAATCACTTTGGTGCCAAGAAGCTGGGCACGGCAAGGAGCTTCGGGGGGGAGCAGGTTTGGTGCTGGGCGAGCTCCTGCCCCAGCCCTGCTGATGAGCTTCTCCAGCAGCTGGCAAACGCTCCCATCCATCTGCCGGCACGTCCTCTGGCTTTTCCTGAAGGACTTGGTATCTCCTTTGTTCCCCTGGTGGATTTTCTGAGCTTCCTGGGTATACCTTAATGCCAGCAGCACTGCAAGACGCGCAGAGTGAAGCAAGAGGAATGTGAAGTCAAGCAGAGGCAGGAGGAGAAATCTCCCTTGGGCAGGCAGATCATGGAATTATGGAATGGTTCGGGTTGGAAGGGACCTTAAAGCCCCCCCAGTGCCCCCCCTGCCCTGTGCAGGGACACCTCCCACCAGCCCAGGCTGCTCCAAGCCCCGTCCAACCTGGCCTTGAACCCCTCCAGGGATGGGGCAGCCACAGCTTCTCTGGGCACCCTGGGCCAGGGGCTCACCCCCCTCACAGCACAGAATTTCTTCCTCACATCTCATCTCAATTTCCCCTCTTTGACTGTAAAACCCTTCCCCCTTGTCCCACGGCTCCCCTCCCTGCTCCAGAGTCCCTCCCCAGCTTTTCTGGAGCCCCTTGAGGGCCTGGAAGGGGCTCCAAGGTCTCCCCAGAGCCTTCTCTTCTCCAGGCTGACGCCCCCCCAGCTCTCCCAGCCCGATGCTCTCACGGAGAGGGACCAGCTGTAAGGAGCAGGACAAGAGGAAGAGGAGCCAACCTGAAGACCGGTGGGAAAAAGTGGTGTGGGAGCTGCTGGCCCCCTCCCCAGCTTCAACCCCCAGCAGCTGTTGTGGCGAAGTGAAGGTAAAATCACAGGGAGCGAAGCTGGAATCTGCATCTGGACAATCGCAGCGAGGGGGGAAAATGCAATGGCACAAAACTCCTTGCACAAAGTCAAGGCTGGCAGCAGCGCAGGGACTCTCCAGGCATCCCAGAGAAAGATTAATAGCGAAAATTTACTGCATATTTCTCACATGCTGGTGATGGGTCCTATAGAAGCCAGGCACAGCCTTGCTGGCAGGTATTACGGGCGCAGAGTTTAATGCACATAAAAAGCAGATGTGTGTAGGTGGGGCCGCAGCAGGGAAGGGCTCCCAGCCACATTCGGTACTTCTCCTCTGGGGACAGGAGCTCTTCAAAACCAGATAAAAGTATTTTGGGTGGTTTTCTGGCCAACCTGCAAGGTTATAATGGGGAATTGCTTTAAGCTGAGAAAACCAGAGACAAGTTGGGAAGTCAAGAATTTTTTGGGTGGCGAACACGAAAGAGATTTAAAATGGAATACCCTTTAAGGGCTGGGTGTCTGCTTGAGTGCTTGAGTCCCTCCCTGGACAACAGGCTTCTTCCAGATGCCTCCTGCCAAGGGAGGGAAGATGACCCTACAGTGACTGTTGCGATGAGTTTCCCACACACCAGGGGGTGGTTGTCCTGCATGGACACCCTCCTCACCCACATCACCTACCATAGTTTCATAAATAATCATCCACTGAAGGATTTAAGGGAGCAAAATCCCCTTTCTCCGAGGGGTTTCTCTGTAGCATTGCAGTAAAACAGCCTCCCCTCCTGTGCAGGGCAGATGAACCTGGGAAGGTAGCTCCACACCACCTGGAGACACACATCTCCTCCTCCAACCTCTGCGTGGGGCTTTATGCTCCCCTCCTACCGTCCCTGTCTGCCCCAACCGTGTCCCGTGGGCTTGATCCCAGGTTCTCAGAAGAAGAAAGATGAGTGAAAAGCAGCAAAGCCTTTGGCTTTGTCCATCAAAGAGTCTCCATGCAGCCCTAGCAGTGGTCATTAGAGCTTGGAATGGGCTGGGAGGGGTGGGGAACGTGTTAAAAATTTATTGTGCAGGCATTTTCTTCTCTGAGCAGCCAGGAGAAAGGCAGGATCTTGTAAATCTCGGCAGGCCAGCCTGCCTGTAAAATCAGATTAAAAAGGCAGAGCCCGGTGAGAGAGGGAGGGAGGGAGGGAGGAGGTATCTGGTATGTGCAGAGGGGCTGGCAGGGGTCCTACGGCAGCTCAGACCCTCTTGCCCCACTTGTTTCACAAATCCATCAAATACAGCAAAATCAAGCAATCCCTCTTGAAGGCAGGTTTAAAAAAAAAAGAAAAAAAGGGATCCCATTAATCCAAAGAGCATTGTCCCTTTAACATTTTAACAACTGGCCCAGAGAAGCAAAATGCGTAAGAGACATTGAACGTCTCCCCTGTTAGTAAAGAGTATTTACGGGAATACTTTTATTGCCAGTTGACATTTCGGTACTGAGCACAATGGGCTGGTTGTCACTGAACAGCACCTTTTTCCTCCTTTTTTTTCTTGAATAGGGAATGTTAAGTGAATTTTCTCAAGTAACCAACTGGGATCAAGGGACAATTCAAGGACTGTAAGGAAAACCCACCTTGGGAGGTGGGGAGCTGGCCTGGTTTCATAGAGTCATAGAATTGTCAGGGCTGGAAGGGACCTTAAAGCTCATCTCGTTCCAACCTCCCTGCCCTGGGCAGGGACACCTCCCACTGGATCAGGTTGCTCAGAGCCCCATCCAGCCTGGCCTTAAAAATTCCAGGGATGGGGCTCCCACCCCCTCTCTGGGCAACCTGGGCCAGTGTCTCACCACCCTCATGGGGAAGAACTTCTTCCTAACGTCCATTCTGAATCGACCCGTCTCTAGTTTTAATCCATTTCCCCTCGTCCTACCATTACCCGACGTCCTAAAAAGTCCCTCACTTTTTCTTCTCTTCTGTGAGAGGAGGAGGACTGGGGGTGGTTCTGCAGCAGGATGTGTGTAGCTGTGGTGTAGAGCAGGACACAAGGTCTCATTGAGCACCCAGCACCCCCATCCTCACATTTCCCACCTTCAGCTTGGTGCTAGGTACTCTTCTGGACCCCCCAAAAAAAGGAAAACCAAAGGATGTTTAACACTTGATGGTTGGCAAGGTTTCCAGGCTTTGGCTGGCTCAGACGTGGGCAGGCTGAATGTCCTCCAGCCCAGGCCACAGGGAGGTGTCCCTCCTGGCTTTGCGCCTGGTCAACAGGTAGAGAAACACCCAGTGCACGAACAAAAGGTGGTGAACCAAGGGCTCTGAGGGCTCCCTTGTGCCTTTGAATCTGCTCAATAGCCCACCGCGGTGACGTGACTGTCACCGGCAGCACAGAGAGGTGGACACCCCTTCAATCTTTCGTCCGGAGAAGGATTGTACCCTAAACCCAGCCCAGGACCAATGGACCGCAGCTCTCAGCTCCTCCTCCTCCAGACGCCAGCAGCAGCCCTGGCCCCAGGGCTCCAACTCGGAGTGACACGATCCACCTCAAAACCTAATTATGGACAGAAGCTGTGATGAAGTGGGTGTCCTGGACAGGACAGCTCGATTCTCGCAGGAAACAAGGGTATGATGAGAAACAACAGCATCTCCTGTGCCAAGTGCACATTTGGTCTCAGATATCACCGGGGTCACTGAGTGGATTTCCCAGGCAGAGGATTACTGCAGTCAGATGGATTGGGGGTTTTATCTTCCCTGCACGTTTTCTGCCTTGGCACTCCTTGTTATATATTTTCAAGCCCTCTTCTTTGAAAGCGCTACCGGGCAAAAGATGCAGAAAGAAAAGAGGCTGAGATGTACAGACTGACCATCAGTCTCATGAGTGAGGAGAGCATCTGCTCACCCCGGGGCTCTGTACATCCTGATGCGAGCTGGTGGTGGCCCTCGATTTCCTGGAGCAGCACTGGCCAGCCAAAGCACTGGAGATGTGAACAGACCCACCAAATCGGCTCTGCTGGCCACCAGCGCCTCAGATTCAAGAGGCGGTTCATGGACTCACCTCCCAGCAGCCAGCCACTGGCCAGAAGAGGGATGCTCAGAGAAATTAAGCAGATGGTGGGAAAAGCTCTGCTGAATTCAAGCCTGCATCAGCAGAGATGGATTTGGTGATCTGGAAAGGCTTTTCCACATCTGTCTGCTGGACCTCGAGACAGATCTCAGGCCAGGACAGGATGTGCTGGTAGGGAAGCAGGTCACAAACCACATGAATATCAACTTCTTGTCTGCTGCAAACAAATTTATTTCTCTTGCAAGTAAATATTGGCCGTGGCTTCACCTCAGTCAATATTTACTCTGTGGGTCAGTAGATCATGATAATCACTTCAAGCAAAGGCAGTGTCCTTTGGCTCCTATTTCTAGTTATACTTCCTTCTTTTTTCTTGGGGGAAAGGTTCCTAGATCCAGTGAGTTGTATGGTGGTGAGCTAACAGAGCCTCAAAATCTTCCTGAAATGCCTTAAAAGGACACTCTTAAATGCTAATATCCACATTTTATAAGAATGCAGGATGCATCCATATATTCTCTTGAATTTTCTTTTTTTTATTTCATGTCCAGAATGTTTTCCTTCAAGCCCACTGTTTGCTGGAGAGTGAGGGACGACGCTATTTTCCAGAGATGAATGACTTGTAAAAATTACTAAAGAGAGAGAACTTAGACCTAAACAAATTGTTTGCTTTTAGTCATTTAAAGCGATACAAGACTTTATTATAACTATTTGTTTATTAAGAATGCCGGGATTTATCCTTGTTTTCAATCACTTGGGCACAAGCCTGAGGTCACTCTGGTTTCAGCTCTACACAGATGTTAGCGGGAGAAGAACCCATGAAGTAACTCAAGCCTCGGTGGCAACCTCCCAGGGTGACAGCTCGCCCCACCACCCAGAGAAATCACAACACAGACAAAAGCGATAAAAACTGCCTGCTTGGCAGAAAAACCGAAACTGGGAGACAAGCATTTCCTGAAATAAACCCACCAAGCTTTGTATTAGCCCTGGAACAACTGGACTCAAAGATGGGTACAAAGATGGAATTTCTGTATCCTGGGAAATGCTGATATTTTTATTTGTTTGTTAGGGGGTTCTTAAGACAAAAGAGGAATTATCAAAACTTTTTGTAAAAAAAAAAAAAAACTCTTAACTTCTTTGGAAAATGCTGAAACAGAGAATTTCTCGAGTCCTAAACAAAGGCTGTGCTAAGAGAGACCTGGCGTGTGCCAGGGAAGGAATCGGGAGCCAAAAGTCCTGGGTCTGCTTTCAGCTTTCTGGCGGGAAGATGGGATGGCAAAGGGACAGAGCAGATGGTGGAAGCAGGAACGAAAGAGGAGCCCCACAGAGAAACCTTTGGGCAGACGGGAAAAAGACACAGAGGGGGTTTTTTAGGAGGAGAGAGGTGGTTTTTTCTGCAGGAGTGACCCAGACAGGGAAAAAGGTGATCAGGGTGGGGACAAACTTGAGCTTCGGGAGGACTGATGTGGATGATCTCGGCAGATGCAGTCGCAGACTCTCACCGATGGCAAACCGGCACCGGGGGGAGCAGAGCTGGGCAGGAGGAGTTCCTGGAGAGGATGGGTCTGGAGGCATGGGGTGGCCGTGGGGCAGTCTGCACTATACCATCACCCAGGGCAGTGGAGCCAGCACACAGCAGGAATTTGGGCTGAAACTGCCAAGGTTCCCACCACCAAGGCGTCTTGGGCAAAGCCACAGCGTGGGAAGGACACAATGCCCTGCCAGGCAAGGAGGATGTTCAGCCCAGCAGGAAACTTCATCAGGAGAGATGTAACTCCCCCCATTGAACTCAAATCCCATCGGTGGTTGGACTAGATGGTCTCCAGAGGTCCCTTCCAACCCTACAATTCTATCATTAATTTCCAACTGTCTTCATCAACTCAGTCCATGGGTGCCCTTCAGCAACGTTCAGGCAGGGCAGGCAAACATCGGTGTCATCCATCTTCTCAAACCACACCTGGGAAATCATTCACCGCAAATATTACCCATCTCCTCAGTGTGCCTTGGAACCTGCTCGCATCCACAACGCTGGGGACAGTGGAAGGACCCGCACAAGGCACTGGGGAGTACTGGGGCTCTAACAGACAGGAGCAGCCTCCCCACAGGGGAGATATGAGATGATGCAAGAGCCTTATTTATGAGAGGATGGGTAGGACCTGGCTGAAGAGAAAGATAAGGCTATTTCCAGTATGGAAAAGGCTATGTGGGTATGGGCTGAAGTGAATGAAGCCATTCAGCTCAGGAGAGCATCAAGCAAGAGGCATCAGGAGCCCACACCCAGCACAGTGCCTCCTCCTGCATGGCCCTGTCACACACGGCTTCTTGTGGGCAGCAGGCTGAGATCATGGGACAGAAACATCTCCTCTCCTCTCCTCTCCTCCCCTCTCCTCTCCTCTCCTCTCCTNTCTCCTCTCCTCTCCTCTCCTCTCCACTAGACCAATGTCTGCAAAGAGAAGGGCAAGCATTGATGAGGGAATGATGCAGGAGAGATAATTTCAGGCATCCTGCACAAGCGCAGCAGCTCTGATCAGGCTGGGACATTAAACACCGATGTAGCGCCCCAGGGTGCAGCAGCAGCAGGGCCACGGTGGGACAGTGTGCGAGACGCCTGGAAACGAGGGACCTGCTGCTCATCACCTGGAGGCAAGGCGCTCCCCTGGGGCTCCTTCAGCTCAGCATTTCAGACAAGATTTAACTCTTAAGTGCGTGTGAGCGAGCAAGCAAATCCCCGGCAATGCTCAGCACCGCGCTGCAGCACGAAATGATGCACACAGAGACACAACGCTAGCGAAAGTCATGAGGAGAAGCATTGAAAATAACCCAAAAATGCTGAAAAAACAACGCCGCTGTTGGGGCCGTGTCTGTCGGAGCCGCTTGCTGCTCTCTCTGCTGGTCCCCGGAGACCTGGCGACGAGGGAGGCACAGAGAAACGCGGCAAACGAGGCGCAAGCGGTCACAAACCAGATGCGTCTCCTCTTTTTTAATAGAATTTCTTCTGACCGCGGAGGAATGCCTTTGAAACCAAAACCTCCGGAAAAGGCAGCGCTGGGGAAATTGTGTTGATATTGCGTTTTTGAACTCCAGCGTTCCTGCTAATTGGTGCCCTGCCGAGCAGTTGCAGCGCAGAGCACGGGGCAGTGGAAGGTCTCTCCTTTCTGGCCTTCTAGAGACTGCCCACAACCCGTGGGCGAAAGGAAAACGAGGAAAAAGATGGCTCTGAGCAAATCATGATCTCAGCCCCAAATAAAGATGCTAGTATAATCAAAGGAGACAACTTGCTACTTGAGCTATGAGCAGGAGCAGCGGGGGGAAACATGAAAAGGAAAAGAGCCGTTCAACTCGTCACCGGATTAATATATGCAAACAGAAACGAGCAGTTTCCCACCTCGCAGCCACACAATAGGATGCATAAGACAGAGGCAGAGCCTCCCCCCCAGCCCTCGAGCCATTCCCCTGCCCCAGGGAACGCAGGGCTGGTGCTGTGGGGGTGGAAGGAGGGACTGGCCCAAAGACCCCAGTCAGGCAAAGTCCAGGACCATGATTTTCAGACGGACTGGGCATTTCCGGAGCTGCATTTTCAGTGACCCAACTTAGAGGTCTTTGATTTTCAGAAAACGTGGAGACCTTGCTTTCTGGTGAACAAAACAACAAAAGCTTGTGTGAGGAGACTTTAGCAAAGCTGTTGTGCATCATCCAGATGCTGCTGTGCACGGGCTCAGGACAACATCTGGACCCCTGAGAGACCAGTGCATTGCTAAGACACAAACCCTTCCAACTGTTACCGTGGGGGCTCCATGGGAGCTGCAAAGGGTCCTGGCACCCCCAGCAAAGAGGGGCTGTGCTGACCCAGGACAGTGTGCTGGCCCTTGGGAACGCTCCCCATGGAATTTCTGCTCCCCATGCATTTTCTCCAAGGAACAAAACCACCAGCAGCTGGGAAAAAAAAAACCACAAATGGCTGATGCTTTGCAGTCCCAGCTTCCTAAATAGTGTATGAAGAAGAGAGGCTTTCACGGCACATTTCTTCTGTTGGTTTAATCCAGCCGCTCCTGAAGATATAAATAGCAGCGGCGTGCTCCTCCACTCCCTCCCAGCCAGCAGGGAGCTGATCCCACTGGCAGAGGCAGAATGAAACCATCCTGAGTCTTTTGATTGCTGGTCCCAGCCAAACTTTCCCCTGCAAGTCTGGTCCGAGGAGCAGCTGAGATGGGCAACGTCACCCTGCTCCAGAGGCCCACAGGAAGCTGGACTAGGACATCTTCTGCCATTTACCCCATCTACAGCTCCTGTGTGGTGTCACCTCTGGCCACAATATTGCTGTCGCGCCCTGTTCCAGAGATGTGTGAATTTCCGTGACGTTTCTTGGAAAAATCCATTTCTGGAGAGAGCAGGCAATTATTGCCAAATAACAGCAAGACCTCAGGGCTCTTTGAGGCAAACAACATCTTGGAAAATCAAGCACTGGGTGTGTTTTGAAGGAGCTCCAGCCACGGATGACCAGATCTCCATGGACCGGATCCAGGTTAGGCCTTTGACATTCCATGGCCAGGGCTACAGTGAGAGGTTCTAAAGGCTAATATTTGGGTTTGGGCCAGTAGAAGTCACCTGCTTAGGGCACTTTCAGGCATGAGCAGAAGGACCAGAGGCATAGCTGCAGTGGATCTTCAGACCTCCTGGAAGAGAGGACGGGCAGAAGGAGGGAGGGAGGGAGGTTTTTTTCCTCCTGCTGCTGCACGTCAAGCTGCCACCTTGGATTTCACGCTTGTAAAAGCATGAGAGAAGCAGCTCCCCGGTAGCAGCTGCGGATGGGCACCGCACAACCCCGCGCTGCGGAGGAGGAGGAGCAGCATCCTCCGCTCTGCGGTGGCCGGAGAGGACAGGAAGCCAGCCATCACACAGGCATCCCTCCCTCCCTGCTCCATCTCTGCCCTGGGACTGGTCCAAGTCCCGCAGCAGCAGCCAAAGGATGGGGAGAAGATGAGTGTGTGAACACCTCTGCCATCTCAAGGGAGGATTTCAGAGCACGGGTGAATGAATAATGTTCACAGAAGCAGCCTCTAAACTCCGCCTTTTATTAATAAACATTAGTAATGAAGTGTCAGCGTGATCCCACATCCTGTAGCGATCTGTGCCTGCCTCCCAGCCTGCGAACCAGCCCCCACAGTCGGCATGCCGTAGGCAAAATTCCCATTCCAGTCAGCAGGACAGAGGCTCTGGGCTTTGCTCATGAATAACTCAGCTATCCCCTGCCTGCCCCAGAAACCTCTTATTGCAGCCCCTGCCTCCGCAGGGATTTCTGTGCCAGCCACAAACACCGGGAGCAGAAAAAGGACTTGCTCGGGCTCTGCTGGAGATGTTTGCTGGGGTGGACTGGAGCTCTGACCTCTAGATCCCTTCAGCCCACATGGGTAGCTCTGCGTGGCTGACCCCATCCACACCAGAAGATGCTCTCTGGCAGGGGTTTCCTCAGGGGCAGGGTTGGGGTTACCATCGGTCTACGCACTGCTGTCCTGATTTAGCTGCTCTGGGGACTGAGCCTCTACCCGGAGCCAGGAGCTGCTGGGACCACCCAAGACGGGCATTGCCTGGGCTGTGGTGGGGCTGCAGACCAGCCCCAGCCACCGAGGTCTGGGCACGGGTCCTCTCCACTCAGCCGGGTCACACCATTTCTCTAGGGCAGGTGAAGACTGGTGGTCCTGAAGCCATCCTTGAAAATGATGGCAAAGGCACTCACCCTGTTTAACCTCCTAATGGCCGGGAGGAGGATCCCAACCTCCATCTGGTTGGGATCTCCTTGCTCCCTAG
This sequence comes from Rhinoptilus africanus, assembly GCA_013400135.1. Classification (NCBI taxonomy): domain Eukaryota; kingdom Metazoa; phylum Chordata; class Aves; order Charadriiformes; family Glareolidae; genus Rhinoptilus; species Rhinoptilus africanus. Next base: position 396,132 of record VXBO01003383.1, read on the forward strand.
AGCATAGAGCAATCATTTGGGTAAATAAGCATTATTTTCTCATGAGTGAGGAGCCTGTAGCCAAGCGGCAGCCCTGCAGCACGAGCCACAGAACCCCCAAAGGTGACTCGTCCCCAGGCAGGCAGCTCCCCAGGCATCAGGAGGCTTGACCCTTCACAGCCTCCTGGTTTCCTGGTTTCTTAACTGATCTGGATTTTTTTCTCATTCTTCTGCTATATCAAGGACTTGACAAGTCAGAAGGAAGATGGGATTTGGATTTTCCACACAAACAAGGAGAAGTTGTTCACCTTGTCTGGTTTGCCCGTGCCTCGCTAGCTGAAACAACCAGCGAAGCCACACAGCAAACTCTGCTGTCAAATGTCACAGCCCTGAGGACACCAGCAAGCCTTAATGGCCCTGAGCAGCCTCACCTGGGACCTCCACCCACACCCATGGGCTCAGGAGAGCTATTTAAGCTTGGCCCCAGGCTTTTTCCTCCCTCCCTGAGCTGTGCTGGTCTCCATCTCAGTCCCAGCTTGCGCCTGGCTATGGACCCCCCTGATCTGGACCTCAGTCTGGAGGCTGACCTCCTGGATTGACCTTATCTCTGCCTTATCACTATGGTCCTTACCCGATCCTCTTGACTTACCATCTTGACCTTGGACCTGCCTCATCACTGTGATATTGCCTTATGATTTGGACTCTTAGTTGGACCTGGCCAGCGTCTCTGTATCCATCCTGCTTGGATAGTGTGGGACTAGGTCCCTTCTGGCCCTGCCCTGATGGCTGTGAGATCCACCTGGGCTCTTGGCTCACCTTCCTGAAGGCAGCAGCCCTGGTTTTGCTGCTCCATGATGACTGGGAGCAAGTGGGCGGTTGCAAAGCTTCAGCTGCCTGTGGCCATCACTGTGTACGAGTCCTCTGGTAGCAGCACAAAACAAGAAGGAAAACCTGAAAAAATGAGGTAGGTTTATGCATGGGGTATGTTCTTTCTTGAAAGTGCTTCACATCTTTTTATAAAGACAAAAAGTGTTTTGATGAGTGAAATGAGTTTTTTGTCCAGAGAAAGGCAGGAAAAAAAGCAACCAGCCACACCTCCTACGTTCTCATTAACTTTCCAGCTTCATCACAGCTCTCCCTCCTGGGCTAGATGCTTACCCATTAGTATGATTAGATGGGTGGAAGTAGCAGTTTGCAGTCGCTGCCCAAGGAAATCTGTTTTGAGATATTATAAATGCTGCTCTTTTCCAGCTACATGCTAAAACGTTTTGATTTCTTAATGGCTGAAGTCCTCTTTTTGCTGCAGAATAAATAGGAGATGGCTTATCATATTTATCAACCCCACTATGGCAGGGGCCTCCTCTCTCAGGAGAGGTAAGTGTTGGCCTCCTATGGACCCTCTAGACTCTTATCTCTCACAGGAAGGATATTTTTTATGAACAGGTAACAACAGATAAAGCATTTCATGCTATCCGCTGCTCTCCTCTGCCAGCCGTTGCTGAGCCGGGGGAGGAACCAAAGGCTTCAGAGTCCTTGCCAAATCCCTTGAGCTCTCTTCAGCAACCAGGGCATATCAACCAATTAATGAATATAGACAGACTTTTATGAAAAATGCATGGTGAATGTATATCTCATCTCAGAAAAGGAAATGTACATCTACTTCAAGCCTGGAAATGCACCAGAACCTTGAGGAAGGTACCTGGAGTTCACCTGAATGACCTTGTAAATAGGGAGAAACTATTCTGCCCACACCGCTGGGGCCTTGAGTGCTCTTTGACACATCTGGCTCACACAATTAAGAAGTAAAAATGCATAGTGTTCTCCTGCGAACATCTTTAATGTCAGGGGCATATCTGAGCCCTTCTATAATAAACATGGTGGTGGGAAAGGCAGAGTCCCTTCCATTTGAGGGGGGAGTCACACTCTTGGCATCTCATTCTCTCCTCTGGAGACAGAGCTTCTGCCCTTATGGGGAGGGACTCCTGGACATGAGCTTGAGAAACCAGACTCTACCTGGAGACCAGCAGCAAGTGGAGTATTTCAAAGGTCTGTCCTGGGACCTCTCCTGTTTAAAGCTTTTAATGACCTCGGGAGGGGGGTGGAATACTTGCTCAAGGTTTGAAGACGACATCAAACTGGGGGGGCAGTTGATGTGCCCAAGGGCAGCATAATAGTGACATATAGAATATCTCAATCTATTCCTTTCTTAGGAAGTTCCTGAGCCCTGGAAATGAAAGTAATCAGGAAAGCCTGTCCTGCAACCACAGACTCTATAATAAAATCCTGTCTACACCCTGAGATGTGCACAAGTAGGCTTTTTTTCTAATAGTTCAGAAAGCATCATGATCCTGGTTTCTGGGGGAGAAGTGGCCGAGGCAGCTAGCGGTGCTGGCTGGGGGGAGAGCAGGAGGCGGTTTTTGTCATGGACCAGCAGCACACGGCGGGGAGATGGCACATCCAGGGCTGCAAACATCACACCACCGTCCTCTATTATGGGCTTGTCAATGGCTTATTGCTTCATTGACCAAGCTGGTGACTGGGTGTGAATCACAAAGCCAGGCAGGCAGGGACAAGTCAATGTGCTGTGATGCCTCCCTGTCTCTCTGGAGAGCACACACCGACCTTGTGGGGTTGGGGCTGATGTTGACAGTGAGGCAAATAAGGGAAAGGGGCGCTTGCTCGCTTGGAGGTCTCTGGCTGCAGGACTGTGGTGCCTCCACATCACACACCATTGCTTGCTTGACTCTGCCAAGAGCTACGTATTGCCTTAACCCCTAGAGAATTTCATGCTGTTGAACTTAGTTTTGATCATTTACTCTTTTAAGGCACACCTTGAGCAGTTTATTCTGTGCGGATTGTTTAGATATCCCCACAGCTGATACCCACCTACGATCAGCACTCGCTGGGGGCTGACGGTAGCTTACATGGCACACTTGGTCAGTCCTCCCTGTGCTCCGGGCTACGCAGTTCATCCCTGGATGGAGTGATGAGGCTTTGGAGATTTACTTCCCCTGGATTTCTGAGTATGATAATGCTTCAGGAATGGAGCACTTGGATGTGCAGAAAACAGTTCTCTTTTCGTCACAGGAGCATCTTCAGGCCATCCTGCCTCCCCTGGCACTGGCGAGGCACTGATGGACCCTCTGTCCTAGATCTACACTGGGGCCAAATACTCATCTCTGCCCCAGAGCTGTTAAAGACCCCTGTCCTACAGCAGAATCGATTTACAATGCATCTGATTGAATTGTAGGAGGCACTGTTTACTGAGAATCCCACACATTTCTCCTGGTCTTCTCTCCATCCTGCATTTCAATAGACTACATACCCGTCATGCTTGCTGTGATTCCAGATGGCCTCAGCTGAAGTCCATCTGTTGGTAAGAGACTCTTCCCCATGGATCTTTCCAGCAAGCAAGCATCTGCACACCTTCCTAACATCCCCAGTTCACAGCCGGGCTCCTCTTGTCCCATCACATCTTTTTGCACTTCCCCCAGGAGTGAGAATTGTCCTGCAAAGGATTATTTGAGCAGCTGATTGCTTAAATACCTTTGTTACCTTGATATGGACAACAAGAATGGTGCTGGCTTCCTGTTGTCGCTTATCTCATGAAAGATAACAGGGAAGTCCCTTCCCATAATCTTATTGATGCTTTTGTTTGGTCTTGAGACAGCTCTGTGTATGTGCTCCTGCACGGGGCACTAGGTCACCAGAAGGAAATCATTCAAACTGATTTTTTTATTGGCAAACAAATATAAAAATTTCTCACTCTTCAAAAGATCAAAAGAAAAATTCAAGAAAATGAACTCTTTTTTTTTTTTTTTTGCCTGCCTGGCTAAGTCAACAAAACTTGTCACTGCACCAGCCATCTCTATCCCTCTTAATCCTTCCCTGCCTCAAATAGCATCTAAACCAAATGACCACTTTCACCCAGTTTGAGCAGAGCTGCAGAAGACTTAAGGACACTCAGGCTCTTACTGGCCTCGTGAAAAACAGTAGGTCAGAGCACTTTCTCCACCTGGTTGTCTTAATGTGTGTTTTCCCCTCCAGATTTTACTGCGGGGGCGGGAAGGTTTCCTATAGCCGAAAATGTCATATGTTGTGTTTGGTTTTCTGTAGAGGTTTAAGAACAATTTTCCATTTCTGCCCCAGCTCTAATAAATAACAAAGGCATAAAGCCGCAGACTTAGCTAGGAGCGTTATTAATAACTGGGAAATCTCAGGGATTTTCCTGCTCACTCTTGCTGAGAGATGAATCTCCTAATCTCCAATGGAAAAGCAGCAAAGCTCAGGTACATCTATTGCCAGCCCAGGCTAGAAGGGTAATTTTTTTGGCTGCGAGACATTGGATGAAGCTGTCACTGTGGTTCCGGTCTTTGCGGGAGATGAGTTTCATTCAGACCCTTCTGTCTGCTCCATTTCTTGGCTCTGTGCTGTTTACCCTGAGAGCTGGAGCAGGTCTATAGAGCCAGAGATAAGGCAGGGTGTTTTAATAATTTCTAATGGTTTGTGCAGCCTGGGAGCCCACAACGGGGAATTTATCACTTTACTGTCACAAATTCAATACCGCTGACACAAAACCAGCAATACTGCTACCTACATCCTGAGATGTACGCGGACAGTGGGGGATGTCTTCGTGGCATGCATTGTGGGATGCTGTGACACGCTCTTGGCTGAGAGCACCATCTTTCTGCATGACCTTCACGGTGGCTTTGGCTGCCTGATCTTTGGCTCGGTGTGGATTTTTGGTATTTCGCTTCTCTGGGGTGATGACAGGGGTCCCGCTGGCAGCCGCACCGCTGCTGGGGCTGGTCTGAGGACAGCGGGTACCATCTCAGAAGTGCTCCTGCCCTACGAGGGCACTAAGGGCTGCACTTGATGATCTGAAAGTTCCCTTCCAACCCGCACAGTTCTATGGTTGTGTGCCCTCTGCAGCTTCAGCTGTATTTCAGTTTGCTCTGAAAGGGGAGGGGTTTTTCCAAGCAGCTTTCATGCCAGATCACCATTTTCCACTTTCACGGCTGTGAGAGAGGATGAGGTTTCACCCCTGATCTGGAGCTGAACAGGGGGATCTGTATCCAGAGGAACTGGCTGCTGAGGAAATAAAACTCTCGACTGACATTTCCATCCATCCATTCATCCCTCACGGTCTTCAAGGTGGATTATGTTAAATTCCAGGCTGATATGGATTATTGCAGCCAACAGAAGCATGGAACAAGCTCTTTGTGCAGCGGATTGCTGTGTGTAATGACTGCACCGGTGATTTTGGGCTACAGGAGGAAGCACAAAGTGTAGGGAGAGAGGAAGTGCATATGGAGAACTCTGGACAGACGATCTTTTAATGTTGTTCAACCAAGCAATGTGTTGAAGGCTGGCTCTGCTAATCCTGCAGAGGGGGAAACTGGCTAAGATTTAAGGATTCTTCCCTTGCTGATGCATTCAAAACAGCCTTCACCCTTCCGGGGGCAGTAGCCCTTTGTGTAGTCCTAGGGACATTGTCTTGGGCCCTGCCAGAACAACCCAATGACTGTCTTTGGACAAAATGTGAGCCAAATGGGAAGGGCCAAACTGAAAGCTGCGGGTCCACAAGTCAGCTTCAGTGGGGTGGTTTTCCTGTTGGGGAAGAAAATAGAGCAAAACAGTAAGGAAAAGCTGAATCTTTGTGGGATAGGCTATGAAGATCAACAGGCTTCAAAGTTCTGGTTTCTTCCACCTATTTGGAAATCAGTAGCACTGAAGTCAGCAGCCACCTCCCGCAGAGAAACTGGGAGGTGCCAAGCTGCTGTAACCCAGGGCCAGATCTGATTTAATTTTTGTTTTGCTCCAGAGGAAGAGTTGGGTGATAACTTGATGTTCACCACTGCAGAATGTGTAGTTACAAACCAAGATAGTCCGTGGAATGAAACTCTCAAAACACTGGAAGTCCTCACCCAATCCCTGACCACCCAGGGAGGCTGGAGAAGGATCTGAGCTAGGATGACAAGGCCTGGGATGTACCTGATGGACCTGGGTATGTCAGAGAAGCAGGAGATACGGCTTGTTGGGCCTAAGGAAGCTTTAAAGTGAAACCAGAAAGGCCTGGAAATGTGGAGGAAAAAAGTGAATAGATGAGTAGAAACCCTTGGGGTGAGGTGTTGGCGTCTCCTGCTTCAAAGAAACCTCTCATCCAGTCACCTAGAGCCTCCAACTGCTATTGTTTAATGTCAGGGCAGAGAAACCCATCCCTTCCGCAAGCCCTGGGAGAGAGGATGAAGGCAGAAGGCACTTGGGAGACTGCTGCAGAAGAGGCATCTGCTCCCACCAACAGCTCCGGCTGGTACCTTCCACCGTAAAACAAACAGAGCTAAACAAATTGTCATTGAACCCTTGTAACTAATAGCCAGTGACCTGTTTTTACATAGCATGGGCCTACGTGGCAAAGATTTAACTTGGTATTTGCAAAAGCACCACTAGAAATACCAGTAGCCCGGCCTGGGCCAGCGGATTGGGCACAGCAGCCTGGAGAACGCGGGAATGGACCTGAAGACTCAGCATTGCCATCAGCAACCTTGGAGGGGCAGAGGAGCACGGCGCTGGGGTGAGATGAAAAGCGTCACCGAGAGTCACCCCGGCTTACGCAGCACACTGACATGTCTTCTCCTTTCTTCCAAGCACTTTGCTCATGCATAAAACAAGAAGCTGGCCAAGATGTTTTTATGCTTATGAAGCTCTCAGGAGGGAAGATGGGAACCTGAGGTTGGGGATGAGAGAGGAAGGACGTGACCCAGGCTGGCAGCAGAGGTGGAAGAGTGGTGAGAAGTCACGGCTCTGCAAGATGGGATTCTGCCAGGCATAAGAGTAGCAGGGAAAAACGTCTGGGAGTTTTTCTTGAAGGGTCATATAGCTTGTATTAGTCTCTTCTGTTTCTGTTAGTTTTTATTTTCTTTTCACTTAGAGAATTGACTTCCCCCACCCTCAACTGCCCTGCTCAGGCAGTTGTCCCCTAGAAGGCTGAGGAAAATGGGTAAAAATAAGCTTTGAAATTCCAGCTGTGCTTTTATAATCAAGTAATGCAGGCACCACCATGACTGGGGGCAGCAGTGCTGGCTTGGAGAATCCCAGCCGAGTCTCAGAGAGGTTAAAAACACCCTTCAGTAAACCGCTTCCTTCTTCCTTTCTGGCAGCGGCAGGAGGATGGGTGCTCCTTCTCCTCCCAGCTCACTTGGGCTCAGGTTTAAGTCTATGTCCTCATTTTTACCCCCTTGCTATGTGTCTTACAGCCCACCCTATCTTAAAAAGTTGAGAAATAAATTCAACCTGCAAGGAGTTTCTTTGCTGCTTTTTTTTTTTTTTATCCCTACAAAACTCTGCAGCTTCTTTGGTCTTGAGCTTGATTATGTCATTTTTGGCTTGCTGAAATATGAAAATAATGAAGAGATAAATTCCGCTGAAGAGACAAGAAGCCACTGTGCTCCCACCTTCACAATGCCACATCCAGTCTTGGCGTGGGGGGATAACAGCAAAATGAAGATTGCCCTTGGGGCTTCCCGGGAACATCTCTTCCACGTTATCCTGCTGGCCAAAGAGGTTGTCAGATAGCAGGAATAATGTGTGTTTGTGGGCAGAGGTACCTCTTGCAGGGCTTTTCTGCCTGTCGATGCCTCCGAGACCGCCCTGTGCATGCCACCCGGCCAAGCTCTGAAAGCTGCTCTGTCTTCCCCAGGCTTTGCCCGAGAGGGTGGAGAGTGTTAACGCGGAGCTGGAAACCTCATGTTCTTGTCAAACCCCCAGTGATTAGTGTTCCCAGATTAATAGATACAGCTCTACTTAAAACCAGATCAATAGTTTTCACTCACTTTTTTGGGTCCGTTCCCTGGAGCTGAGGCATTAAGCGATCGCTCCTGCAGATATATTGCACGAGGTGCAGTTCTGTATGGAAATGAGCTTCCTGAGGAGAGCGAATGTTCGGATAATAGCTCATGCCTTTGACCATGCCTTTATGGATGGCAATGGCCTGATCAGGGGTAGGTATTATTTCAGGGCTGTGAATAAGTACTAACCTCATTTGGTGACTGATGTAATGAGAAAAGTTTCTTTCTGGGGACTCAACCAAGTGTTAGGGAATACAGGAATGCGTATCCCTGGCTCTTCACAAATGCAGGGCGTTTAACCATCCTGCCCAGGGATAAGCCTGGTGAACATCAGGTGCGACCAGGGCTGTTCTGCTGTTGTCCATCCCCTCAGAGCTGTTTTAGACTTCGATTTGTCTCCCCGAGACCCACTTTGCCCAGACACCAGCTCACCACAGCAACCTCGCGAGCAGACTCGGAGCAGAGCAGTCTGGCTTCTCCTGCAGTTTGGTGGCAGACCGTTGGGCCGTGGGGCATCCTGTACGTCTGAAATTCAAAGATGAAATACCCATTGCACAAGCACATCTGGGTAGCAAAGAGGGTTCTTGTGTTTCTGTTTTTCTCCAGGCAGGAACGATGCCAGGCAGAGGCTGTTGTCACGGGATAATGGCTCCCCCGCTGATGCATCAGCACCAAGGCGAAGCTGAAACACTTCTTTTCCAAGCAGGAGATGCTCATCTTGTGACAGAGCTTCTTGTCTAATGACACTAAATGATTGATGCCGCAGATGTAATCACTTGCTTCGTTGGACATTGCGGGAGCTGCGGTGATACAGACGAAAACCCATTACTGAACCGCGCTGTCCTCATCGTCTCCCTCACGCTGCAGGACTCGCGTCTTGCGCAGGCACCAGCCCGTCTATAAAACAGCTCCTCATCCAGAATCCGTCCTGACTCAGTTATCAACAGGAGGGTCCCTGACTGACTAAGCTTTATTTTATCTTCTAAAATGTTTTCCTGTCTGCTTCTCCTCCCTTTTGCAGGGTGACAATGTGTCCCTGGGAAGATATTGCGCTCAAAGCAAGACGGTGGGAACTCTGAAACGACGGGTTTGTGTGTGGGGACTGTTCCTTGTGCAGAGGCATCGCACGAAACAATAAAAACTTCCCGCCCTGAGGGAGCAAAAAAGCCCCCAAAAACCAACTTCAGCTATGTGAATGTTGGCAAAATATTTTTCCTCTGTCTGGCTGCGGTGATCTCTTTTTGGAGGATGTAAACTTCGAATCTGAGTAGATTTGCATGTGTTGAAGGGCTGTTTCTATAGGAAATGGCTTGGTCCTCACTGGACGTTAAATCTGCCTGACCCCACGGAGGTACCTGGTGCCCTTGGCTGGGGGCTGCCTGCCCTGGAGAGAGTCAACAGGGTGTAAAATACTGAAAAAGCAGCAAGGGGCTGGTTCTGAATCTCTTGTGAGGTGTTGCAGCAGGGCAGGGCAAGCTGCTTTTAGGCTTGCGTGACATTTTGGTGAGGAGCAGGCAGGAGCTTTGGCAAATGATTTTTTTTTTTGAGTCTCTTCTCCCATGGAGCTTTTGGTGGAGTGATTCCCTGCAGGGAGCCACGTCTCTGGGCTCTCGCAGTGTATCCCCTTCCCCCGAAAACTCACAGATTTACAACTTGCTGGGGTTCAGGGTGGAGTGCCAAGTACTCTGGGGAGGTTGCCAGTGGACCTGGACGAGGTGGCATGGCATGATGTTCTTCCCCTCCAGCCGTCTCAGTTGGGATCAAGCCCTTGGGTGTCCAGAGCTCAGGAAATTGTATTTTTGCTGTGGCTGTAGGTGCAGCATCCTGGAGGGGCAGGTTAGTGGCAGGTCAGTGATAAGGAGGGTTAACGGATTGCTGAGTGATCTTGGCATTGAGTTATCCTGAGAGTATCAAGTTTTCTCTCTCCCTGTTTTGGGCCTTAGCCCTGCGCCAGTGTTATCACCCACCAGCCCTCACCCATGTGCTCTCTGCTCTGTAGGAGATGTGATGCTCTCTTCTCTGAGGTTTTTGCTGCCTGATTGCTCTTTTTTGTTTCTTTCTCATCTACAGCCACCTCTTTACAGCAGGCTCCAGGAAACTCTGAGCTCCAGGGAATAAGAAATTCCACCAGAGACAGGAGGACCTGTGGCCAGCGATGGCAAAGGCACAAGAAAAATAATCTTCCAGGGTGGAGCTCAGGGTGACGTTTGCATGGCCCATGGATCTCAACAAGCTCAGGAATCCCCTAACCCGGCAGCTCCTCCTCTCCTCTGGCAGAGTATCGCCTCCTCCAAGTGTGGAGCTGGAGGGAAAAAAAGGAGAGGGAAGGTAAGGGGGGAGTGTGAACTGTGGGACCCTGGAAAGGCAGGATCATCCCAGCCTTAGGAGAAGCCACAAAACCATCTCGGTGTCTGCAATAAGGAGAACGGGAGAAGGGGAAATACCCCAGGCGGTGTTGCTTCCACGTATACATCATCCTCTTGGCACAGAGGTGGGGAGGTGCAAGCAGGAGAGGTGAAACCCCACCAAAGGGACGCATCCCGTGCTCCCTCCCATGGGCGCTGGGTTGCTCCTCATGGGGGGCTCTCCCTCTCTGCTTGTTACCTGTTTAATTGAAAACAGATGACCAGATTTGACCTAAATCTTCCTTCTCGGGAGTGCGGGCATTTGTGCCTGGAAGCACTTTGCCCTCCTCGCTCCCTTCCACAGCTCCATCCTGCCTTTCCGTCTGTGGTGACCGCTCATTGACAGCATCCTCGTTAGCACCCCGGGGTGTGCTGACCCACCGCCCCTGTGCACACAGACTCGGAGAAATGCCACATTAATGATGCTGCTCCCGCTTTCCTCAGGCTCCCCAGGGACCTCCCGCCACCGGGGTTAATTGCAGCAGGACCTTCCCAAGGAGGCTTTTCCAGCTGGGTGCCAGCACAGGGGAAATCAAAACCTTTCCCTGCCTTGGCTGCTCTCCATAGAGCTCAGTTACACACAGGACAGCTGCCCTGCTGCTCCTGCAGCACGGACGGATGAGGTACCACGCAGCAGAAGCTGCTGCAAAAAATCACAGTTTATTGTTGAACTGAATGTAGCATTTCCAGCCTGCAAAAAAAGCCCTGTTGCACAGCATGTGTTTGAGAAAGGAGTGCGGGACAGGATGGGCAACCTACCTGTGTGCTGCTGCTCTCGATGCTCGCACGGTGGGGTGGTGGGACGGAAAAATCACATCCAAGCTACTGCAGCTGTTTCCAGCACTGACGCCATGGAAGGTGCTAGCAGGGAGAAGTGTTTCATATACTTGGATGATGCCAAGGGACCAGGACAGGGGACAGCCTTTTTTCCTGCCTCCATTAGACCATTCTGGTCACTGAAAACTGGCTCATGCTACATGGGTGCTCTTGGTCCTCAGAGAACATGCCCACCCTTCCCAGCTCAGCACAACTGCATCAAACTGGGAGAGGAGGGTCTCCTAAACCTGGGGAGCTCGACCTCTCTGCCTGAGCATTTCAGTCTCCAGGACATCTGCAGAGATACCTAGAGTCTGCCCAGGTCTCTTCTCCTAAATTTCTCTTTTGTGGCCAGGAATTTACCCAGATCTCTTGTCCTAAATTTCTCTTTTGTGACCAGATGTTCCCAGAGGAGCTGACACCTCCCCACCGGCCCCCCCCTCCCAGCTCTGTCTGCATGATGGGAAAAGCGCTGTTATTTTAGCAGAGCATAGGGGATACCACGATAAGTTAGGGAAATATTGGCTGAGGGGAAAGCTTGCGAGGTGTCCAATGCTGTCAAAGATCTAGGAAAGATATGGCCTCCGCGTGTGTGGCCTGGGGCTAACCGGTATTCCTGGAAGTTATTAAATCTGAAAAAATACCTGTCGGGTGGCGTGTTGTGATTAGAGTTCTGCCCTCTTTGGGAGATAAGGATCTACCTGCTGATAGACTTATCAATTCAAGGGCTGCTTCTGCTTCGGTTTAAAGCAACCACGCATAGATTCACCCGCGGGAGCCGTCTCCATCAGCTCCGCTAGAAGTAGAGGTGAGCGGGGAAAGGGTGTTGGGCTCGACTCCCTGGGCCGGGCAGAAGGGGAGGGCACAGCACAAGGTGGCATTTCCCAGTCAAGAAATTGAGGTTTTAGATGAATAGCAGCAGCAGGGAGGGAACAGGAGGTGCCAAAATGCTCCGGGAGCAGAGCCTAGCTCTGCATCATTCCCCGGCAGCGCACCGGTGCTGGGGGAGCTGTAAATGCCACTGCTGCGATCCGCAGTCCCTGATTTATGAACCTCGCCTGCCTTCTTCCAAGCGACTTTCCTTTCTGCTCACAGAAGCGGATGCCCAGGAAGGCAGCGCCTGGGTGACATCACTCCCACCGGATCCACTCTGGGGACCCTCACCTGGAGCATCCCGGGGTCCTGCCTGCCCCTCGCTGCTCCGGGGTCCCCGAGCTCTGCTCTGGTTCTGCGCTGTGTCCCGGACACACCGTCCGCCACAGGGACCAAGCAGAGTCGCTCCAGTGGGTTCCCAGCTCACGAAGCTGACCACCCCCCCCACCTCATCCGCAGGGAGGATGAGCCCTAATTACTGCTCGTATCGAATCATTTATTATTTACTACACTAGCAGCATCTTAACATGCGCGAGCAACACCTTGCAGCTCTATTCTGGACCAAAAGCCAGCTGGGACTGCGCCGCAAAGCTCTGTTTTCTATAGAAATCTCAGGCGTCTTTATTCAATGAGGCTGAAGGGTGTCTGCTCCCGGGGCATTTCATTAGTCCCTGTTTAATAGCACTCATCCCGGGATGTTCCTTGCTGCCGGGGCCGTTCCTGCTGAGCAGCCCTGTCGGCTGGGCCTCCTGAGCTCCGTGAACCGCTTTGCGCCCCGGCAGATCCTGAGCGAGCACGGAGTAATGCCACAGCGAGCTGCAGTGCAGATAAGAGCGAGCAAGCAACCCGCAGAGGACTCTGCCCTTAATTTCCTACAGGCCAGCAAGCAGAGACGCGCTTCCCC
>VXBO01003383.1:408972-420181 GCA_013400135.1 Rhinoptilus africanus
TCCCCCCCCCCCCCTTTTTTTTTTAATATGCATCCTGCAAGTTACGCCTCGATAAATACCAGGCAAGTGACGGTGGCTGTGATTCACGGTGGCTGTGATTCAACTTAAAGAGAGTGAAGGTTTCTCACTACCGTGGGGACACAACTGCTCTGTGGGGAGATGCCCAGGTCCCGATGCGACGCCAGCAGCCCCCCAGGGCAGATGCCATACGGCCTGGGGTCAGCAGGTCAAGGGGAGGAGGGAGCTGGAGCAGTTGAAAAATCGGGATGAAGAAGCGAAGCGTATTCCCAAGATTGCAGTCCCATTCGACCCAGAGAAGCGGGGCGCCCTTCCCCAGACCGTGGGCAGAGAAACACGTGCTCTTGTCCACCAGCGCGAGAGGTCTTAGATGCGCCATGTGGGGAGAATTCAGAAGAAAACCTGCGCACCAGCCCGAGGTAAGGCTCCTTTAAAAACCTGCGCTTCGTCCTGCTGCCATTAGCCGAGGAAGGAGACCACCCCTTCAGGTTTCCCATACAATTAAACCCCCCTGGACTCTCGTAGCCGGGCTGCAGGGGAAGATGCTGGGTTGCATCGGGGCCGTGCGTTGACCAGGCTGTGGGTGAATGGCTGCAGACGCTGGGTCACAGACACACCGCACCGCAGAATTAACATCACGGAGAGCCCTTGCGCGTCCCTGCAGCCAGCACCGAGGCAAGGCCGGCCATGCTGGTAACCCTTCATGTCCTTGGGGTGGCTTCTGGCCAGGTCCCACCAACAGCGTGGGGCAGCTGCAGGGGGACCAGCCCCCCTCCTCCCGCTGCGCACCGCGGCAGCCAGGCAGGAGAGGGTGTCAGCAGATGTGGAGAACCTGTGGAGATGCGGAGTGGCCTGAAAAATTAAGATTTTTTCACTTGCAACATCAGTGTCATGAAGAGGAACCGTGCAGTCCCGGTGCCTGAGCTCCACCTACTCCTCGCTGCTGCTGTCGCAGGGGCTGGGACACCAGTAACGCGCTGCAGGCAGAGGCAGGAGATACCCTCATGCTGCCGGTCATGATGCAGCGTGTCTTTCATAGCCTTACAGTAAAAATCTCTCTTGCCAGCGAGGCTTGGTTGCCTCACTCCCGTCATCCCAGGCACACGCTTCTCCTCGCAGGGAGAAGCGCAGGTCTTCTTGGAGCCACCACAAGCAGCGGCCCGTCCCCCAGCCCCGCTGCTGTGCAGTTCTTGGGCTGCAGGAAGGGGCAGGATGGGGGTAGCCGGGGGGAACACATGGACACCCTGCCCACCCCACCTCAACCAGCAGGTCCTCCATTCGAGCTGCTTTCTGAAGCGCCCTCCGTAGAGCAGCGCAACTCCATGAGACAAGGTTCCCCAGCCCGCTCGGCTGCCAAACCCAAGGGTGTCCGAGTCCCACAGGACAGGACGAAGCAGGGGGATGGCCGCTGACCCCTCGGACTTTCTGTTCTGAAGGCTGAGCGCAGCGAGTGATGGATGGGCTGCTGGGGAGGAAGGGGGGAGGCGATTTCCATCACCCCGCAGAGTCCGCAAGGAGCTCGCCGGGGTCTGAGATGTTGGGGGTGGGGTTGGGAGGTTATTCCTTTATTTATTTATTATTGCTTTCTTCCCCTCCACATATCTAAAAATAAATCAATTGAAACAAATAGCAGGAGAAGATCAAGGCCAGCGCGGGCTCCCCGCACCTCTGAAGAGCAGCAGGAGTGAGTGGCACATTTGGATGCAAAGCAGCCTGATGGGGCTGGCATTTTACTTCCAGCTTCTTTTCACCCAGGATGCAAAGGTCACCGCATCTGCTGCCGCTTTGTCTGCCCACCCCTCTTCCCCCTGCCTGCTGGGATGAAGGCTTGCAGGCAGGCTTTGATCTTTAAACATTGCAAGCTGAAACCTCAAGCATCTCCTCTGGGATGTGATCCCCTCCGGGAGAAAGAGCCGCAGCCGGCACCCTTGTGCAGGAGATCCCAGCATCCCAAAGCTGCCATCGGCTCCCCTGCAGGCCTCCCAGCACTGCCCCAGGCATGGCAAGGAGCCCACATCATTCCCTGGCCTTTCCCAAACCCTCTCACCTGTTCCTGGTGCTGTGACCACCCCAGGAGCTGCAGCACGTGCTGCTCCCACCGCTTCCCACCCCGCTTCTCAGGGAAAGCCCCCAGAGATAAAGTCACCCATGAGCCATGGACCATTTCAGCAAAGGCTTGTGATGGATCTGGGGCCCAGGGAAAGGAGAAAGTGAAAATATTGTCCTTTCCCCTTGCATTTTGCACCGTTCCCTGAAAGGTGAACTTTTATGGGACTTTGGTGAAGAATTCACACTTCGGTGTTTGACGGGACAACACCTTCTGGCTGGTAGATCTGCCCTTGGCTCCTAAAGGCTTTGCAAAGTGCTTTGGCTCGACTGTCATTCCCCTTCCCCTGGTCAAATCAGCCCAGGGATGTGATCCTTCGATCACAGATCCCTGGCATGTAGCTGACTCCAGGCAGTGGTGTGACAAACCTTGGGTGGGATTCCTCCAGCAGTGAAGGAGAAGAGGTTAGGGGCGGCACGAGCCCTTGGAGACCAAAAATCTTGGGGTTTATTCCAAGACCTGAAGCTGAACTGCTGGCAAGCGCGACTAAGAGTCCTTCTGCCACTTTCCCACTGATAAAGGAAGGGTCTTGCTCCCTTTGTAGAAAGCCATTGCCACCTCTATAAATAGCAAAGGACCTTCTGATGGGCTTGTGCTAAGTGTCCTCCTTATGCCAAAGCTCTGTGACATTTAAACACTGATTCACTGCATGCCTTAAATACATCGTTAGGCTTCTGTAGGGGAATTGCAGTCAGTCATGAGGCTCCTGTAAAATCCTCTGTCCCACAAGGTGATCTCGCAGCCGAGATGGTGGCGTAGGTGCCCCAGCAGGATGGCAGGGTGGCTACGCAGCCCTGTACCACTGCCTCCCTGTATCTTCAGCTCACTGGGATGATGAAGATACAACTGAAGAGGTCCAGGAGCCTGTTTGCCAAATCAGAACAAACACCGAGAAGGAGACCCAAGAGAATTAGACCCTTCATTCCCTTGGCAAATGTGGAGCTTCAGACTCAGAAGCAAGTCAGTGGATTCAGATATTGTGCCCCTCTTCTGCCCTCAGCAGCCCTAAGCAGTGCTCATTGCTCATCCCCATTTTCAGAAGTGATTTTCACTTCTACCCGTCCGTGGCCAGCAGTCCCACAAAGCCCAGGGACTTGGGCCAATGCCAGGAGCCCCTCCGGGAGGAGAACCAGTGTCTCTGTGCAGAGAGGGTCCCCTCCTTCTTCGGGCATCTCAAAGCTGCCGCTTTGCCTGAACCCCGAGACTTCAGCCACATTTCTTGCAGCCTCCAGATTTTTGCTGCGGATGAGACTTCCCTGCACAGCAGTTCATGCCATTGGAGAAAACTAAACTGGGACAAAGTGGGAAACTCTGCCTTTTGGTTTCCATCGCCAGCGGTCCCAGGATGAGCTGACGGTCGAGCTTGGAGGTTCCTCTGCCTTACCGGGGTGTGGGAAGCGGGAGGCTCCCCTGGGACGAATGCAGCATGCTCACCGCGCCTGCTCACCGGTGGTCACTGAGCCCCTGCTCTCCTAAATAACTCTCCGGTAACTCTGCCTGTCCTTCCCCAGCACGGTGATTTGTTCTGGGTGTCAGCGCAGCACTCCCTGGGAGCCATGAAGATGAATCTAATAAATATAAATACGACCTTGACTATTCCTCCACCGGCGGAGGCTGGAAAGAGAAGAAAAAATTAAATAATTATTTTACATTTCAGTAGCACAGAGGACATGCAGCAAGAGGCACTGCTGCTGCAAAGCTGCATTTGTGATCGGGGGGTTCAGTAGGGAAGGTCTCTGCTGTCCCTTGGCCAGCCACCGCTGCCTGCCCTGAGGGTCCCTTGCTCTGCTGCGGGCTGGGGGGGTCCCACACACCCCTCCTTACGATGGAACAGGAGCAACTTCAGCAGAGGACGCGGAGACGGTCGGGGGCTGGAGCCCTTGCCCTGTGGAGGGGCTGCAGGACTGGGCCTTGCCCAGGTTGGAGAGGAGATGGCTTTGGGGACCTGACAGCAGCTTTCCAGCCTCTGGGAGAAGAGCTCGAGAGGATGGAACCAGGCTATAACAGCAGCACATGGCAGGGAGGGAAAAAGACAATGGACATGAAAGAAACAAGAGTGGGAGACACTGGATATAAAAGTTTTTTCACAGCAAGGACAGCGGGGCAATGGAGTGTGTCCCCAAAGGGGCTGTGCCACCTCGTCCCTGGGAGGTCTCCAGGACCCAACTGGATCAAGCCTTAAGCAGCATGGTCTGACCTCACCGCTGCCTGTCAGGGCCCTGAAGGCACTAATTGGCCCTAATGGTGCATCCTCACCTGGCTCCTCCACCCACACCCATGGTGCCAGGCACCCATTTAAGCTCAGCTCGGGGCCATCACTCCCTCCCTGGGCAGTGCTATAGGGGTACTGGTCTCCAGTTCACCCACAGCTATGCCTCTCCTTGGCCGTTGCTACTCCTGATCCAGACCTGGAGCTATGGAGTGACTTCCCAGCTCAGCCTTGGACCTGCCTTGGACCATGAGCTTGCTTGGTGATCTGCCTGGCTGATATCCCCATGTCTACCCTGCCTGGAGATGGTGGGACCGGGTCCCTGCCCTGACGGCTGTGTCCTTGGGTGGATCACCCGGGGGGCTCCAGAGGGTTTAGTGCCTGAGGTTTCTCCTTGCACAGCATCTGTTCCATCCGGAGCTGCCTCCGGAGACACACACACAGGTGAGGAGAGGCTCCAGGTGGGCATTGCTTCTGCTGCATTGGTCTTGGTGGTGCTATTTTAGAGAGGTGGAGGATATTTTAGAGCAGTGTTTGTGAGGTCTGTCGTTCCTTGCATTGCGTGCTCCAGCAGAGGAGCAGTGGGTGAAGGGAGTTTCATGGTGGAGAGGGAAATGTGGAGCCTGCTTGAGCGAGTGTGGGTTCAGAGAGATGACGGGAGCAGCCATGCCTGGTGGCCAAAGCTTTTTTGGCAGGGAAGGAGACCTTAAAGCAGCCCCAGCACCCGCCGGGGAAGAGCTGGGTGCTGTGCAGCCACCCCCTACCACCCCGGGGGTCAGGGCTGGGTTGTTCTCTCCCCCCATGGCTGTGGTAATTAATATCACCAGGAGGGTAGTACACAGCTATTAGTACTTGATGGTGATTAATGGCTCTAATAGGATTCTACCAGCCAGTCATTTTTGTTTTTTCACTGTGCCTTTCTGAGCCTGGCAAATGCAATAAAAACAGTGAAATAAAGACCATATTACTTTAATATTTCAGCACTCTGTTATTGAAAACTGCCAGCCGAGGCTCCTTGGCACTCTGAACTCAGGCAGTACTGCAGGTCACCTCCCCGTGCCTGAGGGATCGGTGTTTTCCCACCCTACGGAGCCAGGCAGGCCAAATCCCAGCGATCCCTTTGGCACGAGCAGCGTTTGTCCCCCTGAGTTGGGAGGACAAAAGGGCCCCTGTGAACCCCAGCCCGTCGCACGTGTGGCTCGGGGCTGTGTGCTGCCCTTGGCGAGAGCTGGTCTCCGGTAAACACCGCCGAGGCTGGAACCAGGGCTGTGTGGAAGTAAGCCGGCGCCCGCGCCACAGTGTTGCGTGCTGAACACCTCCTGCCGAAGCACCCGGTGCTTCTGGAGGTCGCGTTGGTGCTTTTGTGTAGAAAGACCACCCTGGACCACTGCTGCTGCAGTAAAAGGCTACCCCAGAGCTGCACTGGCCCTTGGGGCTGTCTCAACAAAGGCTGATGCCCACCTACTCCTGCTGCTCCCACCTCCAACTCCCATTGCAGTCTTTTTCCATTACTTTTCCCCAAATGTATTAGCTGGCTCCTCCTGAGCTGTTCAAGAGGATTACGGACACATAACTCCAAAGCCAACCTTCCCAAACTTGGGCCGGGGGCTCCTGCAGGCAATGCCCCCCCCCCTCCACCATTGCAGCTGGCTGCAGAAGGGTTTAACGGGATCTAGCTGCTGCCAGCAGCTCCCTCCCATATTTCAAAGCTGTCTGTGCCCTCCCTCAAATGCCATCCTGCCAAGATGCAGCCTAATTGATTCTTTCCCCAGCCCCTGTTTTGTTCCTTGCTGATGAGCGTTATTAATTGTAGCCGGCCCTCCCTGGGGGTATGATCCAGCGAGGACAGCTGTGCCCTTCGCTCCATGGCAGAGCTCATGAATCTTCCCAGAGGAGAAATGGGAAAGCCCTGGAGGACCATGAGACCGAGTGAGCTTCAAAGAAAAGTTCAGGAGGTTTTGTAAAACCTCCTATAGCCTTGGCATAACCTTAAAGCAGCAGGGTTAGACTGGGACGGGAACACAAGCTCTGCATGAGCAAAGGAGGCTTTAAAGCGTCGGAAAGATGGGATGTATGTGGAGTCCTTTTCCCCATCGTGCTGTGGAGACAGAGCTTATCTTCAAAGTTTCCCCCATTAGCACATCTCAACCAAGCTGCTGTTGCTTTCTCCTAGTGCTGGCCTTGGCAGGACTGTTAGTGCTACGTGTTTTAAAGGAGAAGTAAAATGCATCTCCTAACCCAAGAGAGATGATCTGCCAAGAACTCCCTGATGCTTCTTGACCATGCAGAGCTTCCCTGCTCAGGGCTTGCTGGGTTTTCCATGCTGAGTCCGCACTGAGCGATGGCCTGGGAATGGCTGAGGATCAGGAGCCGGAGTCTACCCACTCGTGGCACCCACTAGCCTGGTGCAGCTCAGAGGGCTGCACACCCAGCTGCTTCGCAGCAGAGCTTTCCTGCACCCTCTGCACGTCCAGGTGGTGGAGACCACCACCGTCATCCCAAGGTGGGCTCTGAATCAGCTTGTGGGATGCTGGTGCTGGTGCAGATCATCCGGGAAGGTCTCTGGGAGCCCTTCTCCAAGCAAAATATATCTTCATTTCTCTTCCAGCACACGGTGAAAGCTCTGGAGAGAAGATCGATCAGCTCTGAAAGGGTTATCCATAAGGCTTAGTGCTCAATTAATGCCCCAGGTCTAATGACGGGGCTATTTTTCAAAAGGGAAACCTACCCCTCCCCAGTTTAGGAGTAATGCAATAGCTGGTGCAACCCAATCACACTTCCCAAGGAGCTGTGCCACTGCTGCTGATGGATAGCGTTAATTACAGTGTGCCCTACAGGAGCCATGGCCCAGCCCAGGGGAAGGGTCCTCAAGCTCTCAGCGAGCCGCTGAGCGAGGATATAAATCCCGCTTGCCAAAAAAGCTGAAGCCATTGGCATCAGGAAGAGTTGCCCTCGCAGCGGCCACAAGTCATCTTTTGGGCAGCCCCTGGTGTGATGGGCAACCCCGGGAGGTTTCATGCTGCGGCTCTGAGGCTTCCAGTGCCAGGCAGGTCGTGCTCCTGCGTGCGGAACGGGGACGTTGGCTGTGTCTCTGCAGAAGGTGTCTGACAACATGGTGGAAGAGGCTGGGGATTCATCTCCTGCCCAGGAGCCTGCTACTTGACGCAGTTGCTAATGTCTAAGGAAGTTTATCCATCCCTGTGGCATCTCACTGAAATTAAGCATTTTGAGTGGCAGCATCTCACTTTGATGAGATCTAACAACAGACTTTTTCTTCCAGCTTTTAAAGCCACTCTTCAAAGCCAAACTCTATCTGCTGTAGATAAGAAAACCAATAAATCAGCTTTTCCTTCCACAGGAATGCCACTGGCTCTCGGAAAGCAAGACCTCCCTCCAGCTGAAATCCTAACTGGGTTCAAGGAGTCGCAGCTCCCACCTGACCCTCCTGCACTGCTCTTTTTCCTCCAAAAGCTGCCGTGTTTTGCCCCAGGTTTGCTTCTCTGGATTAACCAAACATATTTGCCCTGGGGAAAGGGGATGAGGAGCACGCTGCGCCCTGGCGCTTGCTGCTGGTGTCTGGCTGGAGGGGGGAGCTCTGCTTTGGCCCCGTGTGGTGGAGGGATGCAGGCAGCAATCGCAGACCTTTGGAGTGGGCTCTGAAAGCAGATTCAATTACTGAGAGAGCAATGATGCTCCCTTATTAAGTGCTGCTCTCCAGGCAGCTTCTGGAAGCAGCCAAGCAATGGTATTAGAGGCTTTTAATTAGTTTTCCTGGCCCTCATGGGTGAATACACTTACTCGGTGCTGGCACAGGATGGGGAGGACTCATGGTGTCCTGCCTAGTCCTGCCAGAGGGGACCTGCCCTGGTGTCCCCTTCCCCCGGCCGGAAGGGGCTGTGGGGTAGAAACTGTCAAAAGATACGTGGGGTGGTTCTGCCGCTGTCCTGGGGTATGTAAAATCAGGGTCTTGCTGGGGTATTGCAGGGGGCTGTGTTGGTGTCCACATCTCCAGAGGGATTTTCCCACTCGGAGCAGGGTCAGCATCCCACTAGATGGCACAGCAGGACAGCCGGGGACACCACCTCCAGGCAGCGCTGGGGGTGCAGGGCCAGGGCAGCCTCCAGAGCCCCCCCGCACCGCTCCAACCTCCGGGCAAAGGAAGAGACCCCAACACCTTTGCCTAAAGCTCTGAACTCCATCAGGAGCCTGAGCAATCCTGCTGGTGTGGATGTGCTCCGCTGGTGCCATCCATCTCCGAGGTGATGCTTTAAGTGACCAAGGAGAGGTGATCTGAGTCCCTGGAACAGCCAGGACCTCTCTCCATTTCATATTCCCCCTCTTCCAGTATTCCTTCTTTATGCAATTTATACTTCCGACTGCTTTCCCACCCAGAGCAGCCGTGGGAGCGCAGGCAATGGGCTTTGATCGTGGAGCTGAGTCCCTGATCTTCATAGAATTTTAGAATAGTTCGTGTTGGAAGGGACCTTTGAAGGCCACCTAGTCCAACCCCCTGCCACGAGCAGGGACATCTTCAACCAGATCAGGTTGCTCAGTCTCGTCCAACCTGACCCGGAATGTTTCCAGGGATGGGGCAGCCACAGCTTCTCTGGGCAACCCGGGCCAGGGGCTCACCACCCTAATAATGAAAAATTTCTTCCTTATATCTAGTCTGAATCTCCCCTCTTTCAGTTTAAAACCCTTCCCCCTCATCCTATCGCTCTAACCTCTGATCCAGAGTCCCTCCCCAGCTTTCCTGGAGCCCCTGGAGGGACTGGAAGGGGCTCCAAGGTCTCCCCGGAGCCTTCCCTTCTCCAGGCTGACCCCCCCCAGTCTCTCAGCCTGTCCCCACAGCAGAGGGGCTCCAGCCCCCCCAGCATCTCCGGGGCCTCCTCTGGCCCCGCTCCAACAGCTCCGTCTCCTTCTGCTGTGGGTGCCCCAGCGCTGGGGGCAGCACTGCGGGGGGGCTCACCCAGCGGAGCAGAGGGGCAGAATCCCCCCCTCGCCCCCCTGCCCACGCTGGGGGGGTGCAGCCCAGATGCAGGGGGGTTTCTGGGCTGCCAGTGCATGTTGTCAGCTCATGGCCAGCTTTTCCAACCCCCCAGCACCCCCACGTCCTTCTCGGTGGGCCTGCCCTCCCTTCATCTCCCAGCCTGTATGGGGGCCCAATCCAGGCACAGGACCCTGCACCTTCCCAGGAATCTCCCTTCCTGCTCAGGCTGTGACACTGAACGCTGTTTTCAGTGCTTGTCCGAGCATCCTCCTGCAGGGCTCCGCTGCAAATGGACCCCCGGGGGAAATGCTGCCTGCAGCTTTCTGCCCCGTCGCTCCGAGCCGGGGGGCGAGGAAGAGGAGTTCCTCAGGCAGGTGTCCCCTCTGCTGTCCCCGCTGCCAAACCTCCCCCTGGGGTGTCCCAGCTCCCAAGGAGGAATGGCTGAAGCTCCAAACCAAGAGCAGGGCTCTGCTGCCCCAAGTGCTGCGCAGACGAATGGCCTCGGCGGCCGGAGCCGAGCGAGGAAGCGGGTGAGTTTTGGGGAAGGCGAAGGAGCCAGGGGTGAAGATCCGTCTCATCCCTGGCTGGCCATGCGGGAGGGAGGCAGGTTGCCCCTGCTCTTCCTCACACTGGGGCTATTGGCAGATGCCTTGGCTCTTCCTGAGCACGCAGACCTGTGCTGGGAGAAGGGGGTGGCATCGCCCCCCCTCAGGAACGGGACCCCCTGCCAAAACACCATCGAGCCAGGATGTCACCCCTTCCTCCAGCGTGGTGACACCGCAGCATCCCGGGCTCCGTCGCACCAGGACAGGCTGGGGGAGGCGCAGCGCCGCGGTTGTTGGTTTGATCGGGGTGTGCTGGGCTCGGCGTGCCGGCGCGGCCGCCCTGCCTGTTCCCTCGTGTCTCTTTTGCAGGTCCCTTCCCCAAAAATCAGCCCAGGTGACGCAGGGCCCCAGTACGGAAGGAGGGAGCAGCAGAGGCGGAGGTGAATGTAACCGCTGGAAAAACTCGGTTCACCGGTGTAATGAGTTGCAAGGTCTCTGCGCTGGCTCGGCTGAACTGGTGCCCAGTGGGAGGTGGTGGGAGGGTCAGTGGGCATCGCTGCGGGTGCCCCGGAGGGGCTGGAGCGCCCGGTGGCCCTGGCGAGTCAGAGGAGATGGTGGGAGCAGAAAGGATGTTCCCCTGCAGGGTGGGATTAATCCTTTCTCGCATGAACTGCCGGAGTTGGGTCTCCTGCCCCTGCACCCTTCACAGCCACGAGAGAAAGCCTGGTGTGTTCAGAAGGCAAACGGTGGGGCAAGGGGGGTTGAATCATCTTCTCCTGGCATGTGGCCCCCCCCGGCCATGCAGGGACCCTCGGTGATGAGCTGGGGCTCAGGGTTCCTCTCCAGGCGGCTGGAGGGAAGCAAACACCCCCCCTGTGTGTTTTGCGCCCGCTGATGCTCTCCAGCTCAGGGTTTGTCCCCCTCCTTTACCATGATTCTGGTGCTTGGGACAGACCTGAGCTTCGGCGGGGCAGTTCTCCACCCGGCTCAGAGACCTCACGGTCCTCCTGCTGCCAGCGGGGATTTTTTCACCAAAACCTTTCCCAGTTTGGTTGGACCCAGCTGCCTCTCTTTCCAACCCACCCACAACGGGGTGAGGGCAGCGCAGATCCCCCCCGGCAGTTCAAGGTCCCCATTTTCTTCAAACCAAAGCCAGCCCCGGGGGACACCTCCCACCCCTGTGGTGCCACGAGGACACCCCGGAGAAAGGCGCTTTGGGAAGCAGGAATGGTTAAACCCTGCTGATGCCCGGGTCAGAGGAACCCGTGTGGGAAGGGATTGCAAAGCCGGAGGATGGGATGGGTTGCAAGGAGGGTGCGGGGGCTGTTTGCTGAAGCTCT
>VXBO01003383.1:428993-442112 GCA_013400135.1 Rhinoptilus africanus
AGTTCCTGTTGGATTTTGGAGCATTTCTGGCTAAAAATTTTTTTAGGGTTTTTTTTCTTTTTTTTAACTAAAAAGACAAAAATTCCTACGAAAGGTGTTGCCACTCACACCGGGGTTGGGGGGGGGCAGTGTGGGGAGCATCAGGAGGAAGAAGGGGGTTATGCTGTATAAATTTTCCTCCCATATTTGAAACCGCCACCCAGCGCTCTCCGCCTGGGAGCTCAGCCCTGCGGCAGCGGCAGCTCTCCGTACACAAAACACTCTGTTTTCTTCGGAGCGCTTGGGTGACGTAATGCCCCATGTGTGTGTCGTCGTCCCCCCCCCCTCCAGCTCCTCCTGCCCATACACACCTATTCCCCAACTGAAATCAATTACATTGTGCAACTTCTCAGCCAGCTGGGAACTGGACTGGAAAAGCCCGTGGTGGCTTCCAAGCTCCCTGCGTGCCCGGGTTGTAGAGCTGAACCCTGGCTGCAGCCCTCTCCGCGCATGGGTGGGGTGCTCNACTGGTGGCCAGTACCAGGGCTCACGAGCTGTACACAGTCCATAGCCACCACCGAACCGGGTCCTGCCTGTGTGCCCCCTCCCACTTTGCTTTTAAAGCTTGGTTTCTACTGCTGTTCAAGTTCCTGTTGGATTTTGGAGCATTTCTGGCTAAAAATTTTTTTAGGGTTTTTTTTCTTTTTTTTAACTAAAAAGACAAAAATTCCTACGAAAGGTGTTGCCACTCACACCGGGGTTGGGGGGGGGCAGTGTGGGGAGCATCAGGAGGAAGAAGGGGGTTATGCTGTATAAATTTTCCTCCCATATTTGAAACCGCCACCCAGCGCTCTCCGCCTGGGAGCTCAGCCCTGCGGCNGAGCTCAGCCCTGCGGCGGCGGCGGCTCTCCGTACACAAAACACTGTGTTTTCTTCGGAGCGCTTGGGTGACGTAATGCCCCATGTGTGTGTCGTCGTCCCCCCCCCTCCGGCTCCTCCTGCCCATACACACCTATTCCCCAACTGAAATCAATTACATTGTGCAACTTCTCAGCCAGCTGGGAACTGGACTGGAAAAGCCCGTGGTGGCTTCCAAGCTCCCTGCGTGCCCGGGTTGTAGAGCTGAACCCTGGCTGCAGCCCTCTCCGCGCATGGGTGGGGTGCTCTCAAATATTAGCCCTCGCTCTTAACAGCCTGAACAAGCAGGCAGAGTTCAGGGAATGTGCTGACTTTCCCGACCTCAAATATTTACCCTTTCATCGGCCCATGGCTGAGCGGCACCACCGCCGCGGCGTGGGCGCACGTACGCACGCAGCCCTGCCTGCACAGGCATGTGTGTCGTGCTCCGACACGTTCCCCGGCGCGCACGGCCGTTCCTTCCCCCCAGCCTGGGGGGCTCGGCAAGCGGCGGATTTGGCCGGGAAACAGGAAAGATTCAGCCACGGCAAGATCTACAGCATCTCGCCCTCACCAGACAAAATACGAAAGCACAGGGATGATGCCAACCCGGAGGAGACCGGGCACCAAGACCACATCCCACTCCCCAAAAACCCCCTGAGATCTGCACCACGGGGAGGAGAGAAAGGTGTATTTTACGTGTCTTGGGTAAATACAGAACTTAAAGTCAAGTTTTACAGCATGCTCAGAGAAAGGTGGGATTTGCGCTGTGCAGCCACAGACATTGTCCCAGGCAGGTCACCTGGCTGGGTCAACCCTACCAAGGCCCTTTAGTTTCAAACAATAACAGGTTGATCTCCAGGATAGAAACAAAATGCTTTCCATTGTCCCAGGAGCTGGCTCCGTCTCCCGGGACAGCACGGCAGGGCAAGCTCAAACAAAGGACCCAAACTGGCATTCCCGGCCCCCGGGAGGCGGGTGAGCAGCCACCGGGTTATATATTTAATCTCACAATGGCACCCAGGAAATGAATGGTGTCTCCAGGAGATGAATACAGCCCAGCCCATGGCAACGGGCAAACCACAAGGAAAGATCTTAGAGATCGTGTACTTCTCAAGGCCCAGCTCCCATCAGGCGAGGAACGGAGAGAGAAAGGGCGTTATTAACCCTTTGAGTGATGGGGCTGAAGCTGGCAGGAGCTGGGACGGGCCCGGCTGGGGCAGCTCCAGTGCTGTGCTCGGTGAGGCTGAGCCCTCAAAGGGGAACAGGAGGCTTCAAATCTTGGGCGCAGACACCCTGAGCCTGCCTGCACATGGCTCTCCGCTTTGGATTCCCTTCTTTTCGCCCACCCCAAAACACCACCAGTTCTCTTGACCGCTCAGGTCACATCCCCCTTCGCCTCTCTGCCCTTCCCTCGTGCAGCAGGTGGAGGGGAAGGAGGCAAACGCGCTCGGATTTCCAGCCCAATTGCTGTGAAACCTGGAAAAATGACTGCATTTTATCGGGTTCAAAAACTGCCCAAGTTTGCCTGGATGCATCTTCAAACTGTGACAGGATGGTGCCTGTCTCCAGTGGGTCACATCTCTGGGCACAGAGCTCAGCCCCGTGCTCCAAACAGAAGGGGAAAAGAGAGATTTAATTTTAAAACAAGAGCCTCAGCATATCCCTGAATCCAATTTGCTGTTGTGACAAATGCTTATCACCAGCCAGCCCTCGGAGCCGGGACAATGTCCTTCCTGTTCCTTTCTTCCACCCCTTCCGTCTTGTTCTCCAGCCCCCTCCTACCCAGGCCCTGCCAAAAAAATACTGTACCTCATGCACAAAGAAAAATTCTTTGCTGGCTTGTTCGAAGGACTGATAAGACGAAAACGGAACAGAGCCAAGTGCAAGGACTGATTCCCAGCCCCAGGATGGGTTTTGTTCGTTGTTAATAAAAAAGAAAAGTGAACTCTGGGCCAGCTTAATTGCTTTCAGTAAAGATCAGCCCTTCTATAAAAGAGATTTATGAGGGCACTGATGGTTCCTGGACTACCTGGGGAGCTGATAAAGTTTCAGGTATAATAAATGCCTTAATGAGGAGACCTGTGCTTGAATGCACAAGTGCCACTGAGACAGGTTTATCCCGGGAAGCTGGTTGCGGTGGGAGCTCCTCTGTGCTGGTGGCCCCGTTGACATCAGCAAGGGCAGCCCACGGCACCTTTTCCCTCGGGAATGACGTAGAGCCCTTTTCGACCTGCATTTTGGAGCCCTTCTGTAGGTGTATTCGGTGGTGTGTCACCGGAGCTGCTAAAGGGACGAGCACCAGGCGCGAGTGGTCTGTGTGGCACCCAAGGAGGTGCGAGGGGTTCCCTCCTCTCCTTGGGAACCACAGGGGTGCTTGACACACAGGGGCCAGCCCTTGTCTCCTCAGGGGTCCTATAATGCACCTCACGCTTTTACGCAGCCTTCGTGTAGGCTCAGCAGCATCAGAGCTGGCTGGGCTTTGGGAGGAAGGAAGAGCTCAGAGCGATGAAGGTTTTGGGGGCACCCTCTCCTCCCAAACCATCCACTCCAGAGCCTCCAAGAGTTCTCCTAAATTCTAGACCATCCCTCCAGAAAGCAAGTGCACCCAGCAGTGGACAGTCGCTATAAACCACTGCAACCGTGGGACTTTTTTTAACATCAATAGACTTAACTGTGCTCCTTACCCCGGTCACAACCCTAGATGAAGGTAATCAACTCAGCTACATAATCAGCGCCGTTAAGAGGCGCAGGGTGAGAAGTGCGGGCTGGGGGAGTTTCCCCATGGTCTTACCCGTGTGAGTCCTCTGATGTGCCTTCAGGTGGGAGCTCTTGGTATAAACTTTTGAGCAACCTGCAGAAAACAGGAAAGACACAACTTCCTTGTGAGAAAGGGGCTCAAACCAACCCAGAGCATTTGTATTTGAGGTCTGGGACGGAGCCAGCCTGGAGAGCACTCTGGGTAACAGCATGCAAATAAGCCTGGCTGTACCCATTCTGTGTCAGCTACGAGCAGTTGTTCTCCAAGCCAGGCAGACCTTTACAACACTCCGTCTTTTTGCCACACAAGGCGCTGCGCTGGGAATTAGAGGAAGGGGCGGGGGGCAGGAATGAGGCACTGACTTCCAAATCCCCCTTTCCTCCACCAGGTCCTCCAGGCAGGGTGAAAACATTAAATTCACCACCGTTAGCTGCCGGCTTTGCGCCGCCGTTGGTCTTTCTGGACTCCAGCCGTAACCGATATCAGTACCGCGCAGCTGGAGGGAAGGCGTCTTTTGTAATCGTCCCAGCCCCAGCAGATGTGGTAAGAAAATGTTCCAGGAAGCAGGAAACTCCAGGTACGCTGCAGAGCCACAGCTTGGCTTTCAGGAGCCAGCATAAAGCCGGTGGGAAGCTTTTTGTTGTTTTTTTTTTTTCTTTTCTTCAGATCAGCAACAACAGGTTTAATCAAATAAAGGCTCTTAACAGAAACGCCGTGACTTTGGCAAAAGTTTCAACAACAGGCGCTTCAAAGTGAATCGTTGCTAGTTCCTCGTTTCAGTTAGATAAAACTTGGAAAAGCTTCTCATGCTGCCTTTATAGCCCTGCTGCACTGTGTTTTGACAAGTATATTAAAATATAAATTTGCATTTTTATGACCCACATAAGCAACACAGTCCGGTTTCTCGTTGCAGTGTTTCCCTGCTGGCTAAAGAAGCCTCTTGCAGGAGACGGTCTCTCCGTCCTCTCCTGCCGAGGAGGTGCGGGAGCAGCTGGCTGCTGCTTCCCTCCCCGGGGCAGGAGGGATAAGGCCTGGTGACCCAGTCCAGTTGTGCTTCCCATGCTCCAAAGCCTCGGAAATCCCTCACACTTGGGAGAGAGATGAGTTTGCACAAGACCAAGGGCTGTCCCCATGCTGGGGATGGAAACGGAGCCTGTCAAGGTCCCGGAGCAGATCCCAACCCCGGAGGGAGCAGCGCAGGGAGCAGGACATGGCTGGGCTTCGTGTCCCCGTGAGCACACATGGAAAAAAGTGCTGGGGCCACCACCTGGAAACTTGGAATAGGAGCTTTGCAAACAGGTCTCCCCTGTTCATCCAGTTACCGGCACAAACTCAGCGTGTCTCCGGTCGCTTCCTCAACACGGACCCTGTCGGTAAGACCTGCCGCCTCTGCCGTCAGCCCCGACTGGTTTCACCTCCGGCTGAACCGCGGCGTGAAGGATTAGAAGAAGCTCTCCTCTGTCTCCGCACGTACACACTAACGAGACACCCGGTGTTTATTCAGCGCAGGTTGTGGGTTTGGGTTTTTTTTGTTCCTGCCTTCCTATGCAGGACAAAAATCCAGCAGAAAACAGGCGAGCTCTGCCCTGGCAATGCACCCTGCAGGATGAGGCCCTTCCCCTGACCCGTTCTGAGCAGAGCAGAGGGGTCTGTCTCAGAGCAGAGGTCCACTGGCACCCTTAGTCTGTCCCCCACCAGCAGGAGGTTACAAAAATTCATCACAAGCTGTTAACCGCAAGAACATGGGTGCAGCTTCTGGCTCAGAAAATCCCTAATCTGCAGGTTGCCAGAGGGTGGGAAGGTGTAAACACAGAAAGATCTCTCTAAACACGTCCTATCCTTATGTACTTCCCCGGGTCACTGCTGGAGACAGGATCTGGGCTAGACGGGACTCTGGGCTGACCTACTACAGCCACTGCTGTGCCACGGAAAGGGCACATAAATCTTGGAGGAGGCAGTTAGGAAATTACTTTCCTCAGTTCACACACCCCCATGGGAAAACTGTTTGATAATCCCCAGCAGCTCCGCGGCTGGGGCTCGGCCCAGGAAGTGGGAGGTGGGTGTCCCTGCACCAGGACTGGGGATTTTCAGGCCCTCACACTGGTTTCACTGGGGTTTCTCGCTAGGGACAGGGTTGCTTCTCTCCCGTGCTTCACGGGTGGGAGTTTGCAGCTGTGGGTCCCACAAGCTCGGAGGAGGAAACCCTGCAAGATCTCCTCCTGCCAACATATCACAGGTCCTTAGATGGACATGCTCATGCAATGAGGTGACACACAAGGAACAGCTTCATCCCTGGGCTGGTAATTACCCTGAAATGCCTTTCCACACCATCCTGATGCAGCACATGAAGCCACCGAAGGATATGACACAGAGATATTCAGCTCATTGCCTCTTTGGAAGAAGAGAATTCAGGGAAAGACTGCAAAGGCTGCTCATGGAAATTACTTGGTGGTTTGCCACCCTCTAGGGGAGAATGGGAAGGGAAAGGCCGGTGAGAAAGCCAGCGTGGTTTCACCTGTGGAGAGCAAGTGACTGCTCGGTATTAGGCAAGACCAGAGCGAAACGGGCAGCTAAGGCAGCAGATCTCCAGGAGCATCCCTGTGCTTTGCAGGAGCTCTCTGCCCTTCAGAGTCAGGTTTGCTTTTGCCAGGGAAAGGGAGAAAAAAGGCATCAGCCAGCGCAGGCAGGACCAACTGTTCCTACTCCCTTGGTGGTGGTAGAAACCCCTCTTCCCTGGGGCCCTCCACCCAGCTCCATAGCTCCCTTCGTCATGTAGAAAAAGTGATTTTGGATTAAACTCCTGTGGACACCCAAGGCTGCCCCCAACCGCAGTGTGACAAGAAGAGACTCCCCACCCTCCCCAAAACCAAGCCAGTACATCATCCACGAGCATACCTGGGTAATCGCAGTGATGGATTCTCCTCTTCTCCAGCTCAGGGTTGTTGCGTCTGTTGTATTTGGGAGGCTGCATGACAATGTGCCCTTGGGAGAGGGTCCCAAGACCATTGGGGACTGGGGGGACCTGCGACGACTGGACCAACTTCAGTCCAAAAGTGGCTTCATAGGATGGCGGGGGAGAGATGGTGTTGATGAGCTCGGGTTGATTTTCTGGGCTGCCAGGCTGTGAGTTGGGGGGCGAAGGGGGCAGGTTCACCCCTGGGGCAGGGTAGAACTGCCCTGACATGTTGAAGTTTCCCTGTCCTTGGGAGACGTGTGGGTACTGCTTAACTGGCCCCCCTGGCTGGACAGGTCTGTGGACCACGCTGGACATGGTGTTACCCGTGGACATGGTAACACCACTGAGGCTGTTGATGGCTGTGGTGCTGTTGGAGGAGGACGTCAGGGTGGTCATGTCAGCGCTTCCATTGCCAAGAGGCATCTGGTACAGCTGGGGTTGCTGTGGATTGGTGGATAAGGGGATCTCAGAGGGCATCTCCTGCTTGATGAAGATGTTGTTCACTGCCACTGACTGGGGCATGCTGAAGACACTGGTGAAGTCGGGCAGGGTCTGTGTGGAGCCGGAGGCAGAAGAGCAAGGCTGGGCGAAGCTGGTGACAGGCTCTGTTTTGATCTGTGGGAATGGCGTCATGGGTTTGGGTGGCCGGTACAGTCCCGTGCGCAGGTGCGTCGTGTCTGGCAGGATCACGTTGATGTTCACGCTGTAGGGTGTAGAGGTGGGCTTCTCTGTGGAGAAGAACTCGTCCACCACTGAGGCACTCTCCCGGCGGTACTTCTTGTCTGGTATCATTGGGATGGGGGGCACCTCGCTTGAAAGGTACTTATCCATTTCGGACCGTGCCTGTGGCAAAAAATACAGAGAAGACAACTTGTGGAGAGTGACCTTGGCACACTGGTGGTGGGAGTCCAATGTTCAACAAGTACTTAAAGATCGCAGGAAGTCGAGAGAGCAGCAAGAATGGCCCAGGAGGCTGTCGCGTGAAGGGGTAGGGGGGGGCAACAGTGTCGGCAGAGGCACAGGCTGCCGTGATTTAGCTTCAGTCTCTGACTCAGCCACAGGCTGCCCCGGAGTGAATCACTGTCCTCTGTCCCACTTCCCTCCTCCTATCTGCACTGATAACAGAGGGCAAGCTAGGCAGAGGATGCAGTTATGAGAGAAATATAACCTGATAAAGAAGAGCCAAGCTTTGGGTACAAAGCTTTGGTCACACAAACAAGAGAAATTAACACTAGAAATGGGATGAAGTCAGAAACTCTGCTCCAGTCAGCCTCACGCTTTGGGCACTGCGGATCTGCCGCCCACCTTGGCCATGCTGACTCTGCTCTCCCTTAAACTCAACAGCCTGAGAGGTACTGCGCTTTATTCTAAGTCAACATCTGTAATTAACTGAGAATATTCTAGGAGACTATATTTAATTCATTGAGAATAATTTGGGCTACAGCCCTAGAAATCTAAGTGACGTTGCCACTAATCCGGTGGACTGTGAGCCTGAAGTGGAACCTGCCAGGCATACCATTACTGTCCTCTCTTGGTAAAGTGTCTCAGCCCTCCCCTAACCTTTGGTTTAGTTGTAGTTTCGCAGAGCTGTTTTTACAAGCCTGGGTCCTCCCAGCTAACAGGACCTCTAGCTCAGACAATCACCGCTTGCCAGGTTTCTCCTCCTCCTGGTTCATGTCTGATGTGGCATCCCACTGGATGCAGGCCCAATAATTCAGCAACCTGATGGAGCAATCCGCTAGGAAATTCATCCCCTGGCATTTGATGACTCAAATTCTGCTCTTTGTGGTTAGATACCAGCGCTAATGCTCTTCCATAAAGCTACAGCCTTTAATTATGTGGTTATCCATGTGTCAAGCTCATTGCAAAGCCCTCATAGACTCATTCATATGTAGAGGAGCTGGCAAAACCACCAGGTTTCCCTGGCAGAGCCTACAGCACACTTCAGGAGAGCAAGCTGATCTCACCCCACACCCTGCACGCTTGAGCCGCGGGTTTTATGGCTCTGAACTATGTCACCGGAGTGCAATGGGCCAAAGTCATCCCTGCTGCAACTTCATTGCTCTTAACAAAGCTGGACGGGACCCAAGAGATTTCCTCGCCCTTTCCAGCAAAACATATCACCTGTGCTTCCAGCTAATTCAAAGAGCCCTTGCACCTCTGCAAGCCATACTGGCAACGCATGGGTAAGCTGGCTTCCACCCAAACACAGCTACGTGCCACAAATACACCTTCTTCTGCACGGGCAGGAGCTCAGCGCAGATGGACTTGGAAGTGCTGCGCTGCACTGGGACGGCGTTTTCTACGCTGTGCTCGCTGCACTGCTGTGTGCCGTAAATCCCATCCGTCCCCATCCCACATGCAGGCCCTGAAAAGTCCCTGCTCTCACTCAAGCAAGCTATGTGTTGTCGCTAGAAGCTCACTTTGTGTCACATCCTTGCCCAACCGCTTCTGCTCAAGCGTCGCCTCCAGCAACACCCCCTGGCCACACTCCAGTGACCTTGGAGTATACCCTGAAGCCAGTGGGAGACGGGGAAGAGCATCAGAGACCCTCAACTCAGTCTCCGCAGGCTGGTCCAAAGCCCCACTTTTCCTCCACGCTCCCCCCTGCAGTGTCCACCTTGGGAACCACACCAAAGCTTTGGAGCCGAACCCTGGGCGCTGCTGCCCGCTGCACCCACCCTGGGATTTCACTGTCAGCCTTGGGAGCCAGCGTGCCGGAGGCAGCGCCGGAGGCTGCGAATGCCGGACATACCTGAGCACTGAAATGTCCCACTTGCCAGGAGCGGGGGCAGGGGGAAGGTGCTGCACGCCTTTCTACTTCTGCACTTCCCTTATCTCTGGCATTTCACTTTCTCACCTTCAGTTCCCAAGGGAAGGTCTCGCTCCCCACAACTCCAGTGGGTCCTTATATGGCAAGTGACCGGGCAGGTATATTAAATACGGAAAGGCGTGGAGGGGCCTAATTTCATATCCAAAACCTGCATTCTCAGACAGAGTCAGCCCTCCCGACCG
The DNA here is from genome assembly GCA_013400135.1 of Rhinoptilus africanus. NCBI lineage: Eukaryota > Metazoa > Chordata > Aves > Charadriiformes > Glareolidae > Rhinoptilus > Rhinoptilus africanus. Next base: position 438,602 of record VXBO01003383.1, read on the forward strand.
CTGCCTGCCCCTGCTCTTCTGTCTCCCGGCCTCTCCTGCTCTCACAAGCACCCTACCTGCGCACAAAGGTCTGATAGAGCCTGGTAAATCCGTGTCTGAACCTGAGCAGCCTCAGGGCCCTGGGGAAAGGGCATGTTAAGGGGCAGTTGGTCAGCAGAGCAAAAGCCATGGGCTTTTCAGAGCCCCATTCAGAGCTGCGGCCCCACCGGTGGGTGCAGGACAGGGATGGTGGGGGTTCTCCCCCCACTGGAATCCAGACTGTCACAATGCTGCTGATTGTGTCACGGGTTTCACACCACCCTGAGAGCCCCAGTGTCCTCCCAGGAGGGAAGAAGGGGCACTTTTTGCTTGTTTGTGGCCCAGAAATGCCTAGCAACCCTAGTGCTCTGGCACTGCTAGTGATGGGTGCTGACACCTATTACCTTTCCCTAAGCACCTCCCAACCAATGCTCTATCACAGAATGGTTTGGGTGGGAAGGGACCTTAAAGCCCCCCCAGTGCCCCCCCTGCCCTGGGCAGGGACACCNCAGTACTCCAGGGGATGTCTCACAATCCCAGACCAACTCCTCAGCCCACCGGGAGGACTCAGTGCTGACATGCCTGGGTGGGATCCAACTCAAGTGACCTGAATGCGGGTGACTCTACCTCTGGCTGTCACTCAGCTCCTTTCACTGCTGGTGGGGATCCAGCTAATGGAGACACGGAGGAGATAGCTACGTGGGTGCCCGGGTGGCTTGCAGAGATGGAGACACCACAGGAGGGAGGAATGCACCCTGGCTGGCAACGGGGGCAGGAGGAGGGAGCAGAGATGCCACCATCTCCTCTCCTGTGGATCTGGGTGGCCTGCACTGGGGCTGGCTGGGGGGGACGGCCCCAGCTCAGTCTCTCAGGGGCTTTAGCGGTACCTCTCACCAGCGGGGACGGGAGCGTGCAGAGGGAGGGATGAGGAAAGTGCTTCACCTCAAGAATGAGCGGCGGCATCCGCTGTTCCATCCTCATGGGGTGCAGCTGTGGGGCAGACAGGGATGGGTTAGTGGGGCTGCCACCCCCCGCCGGCCTCCCCAACCACCCCCGGCCGTGGCAGACCTCTCCCACCCTCTCCCCAGCCCCTCACCGCCTCCAGGACCTCAAGCTGCCCATCTTGTCAGCATGCGGGTCCCCACCACCATCACTCCTCCCATCCAGCCGTGCCTTGACATCACCTTCTCTCTGTTCGTTAACAGGGATTTTATTTTAATTATATTTTGGGTTTTCTTTCCTGTTTGACACCTCCTGTCCCGGAGTGGGGTGGGAGGAGGGACAGAGCAGCCGTCTCTGGGGATGAGCCGCGGCTCGGTTCCCAGCTCACACTACCAGTCTCTGGTTTTATGCCTTAATCCTTGCCAAGAGGCAGAGCGGGATCTGCCATGGCCCTTGGAGCTTCCTCAAGGAAGACAGCTCCTTGGAGAACCTGGGCAGAATCCCAACACAGCTGCCAGGTTTGGTGAACTCTGGGCTTCTCATGGGGAAACAAACACAGAGTTTTCCAGAGGAGGCTTTGAGGCACGGCACAAAGACCTTCAGAGATTTCCATCCCAGTCAAACCAGTAAGTTCTCCCAGTTCCCATGGGGCTCCCATCTACAAGGGACACCTTAGGGTAGGCAGAAGCATTCATGCTGTGTCCTGGGAACAGTCTGGAAACCACCGGAGCAGGTAATGAAGGGCTGAGCCCATATCACTCACTCACTCAAGTCATGCATGAGGGGTTTTTCGGTGCAGACCTGGGGCTGGGAGAGTGCCAAGCCCCAGCACCTTCCCCCTGGAATGGGCACCCACCACGAGGTGCTGTGATCTGCAGAAGGCCCCATGCTCAGCTGCACGCCCAGGGCCTCAGGCACAGCTCCTCTCCTCTGCCCAGCTTCTAACAAGGTCCCCACGCCACAGGCTATGGCATCTGCAAGAGTGAGGATAGGAGGAGCTTTCCCCAGGAAGAGCCTCAGCCATGCCACCAGAGCTCGGAAGGACCGTGCTTCCCGGCAGCAGTGTGGCAGCACCACAGGCTATATCCAACCCCTCCGAGGTGAAGCTCTCAGCATCACACCACTGCCAGGCTCCTACAAATGGAGGACTTGGAGAAATCCCACCTCTTCAGGCACAGGAGCAGGTCCCTCAGACACCCCTGTCCGCCCCAAGGACCTTCTGTGCAGTTTACCTTCAGCTAGCCCATTCCTGTGCTTAGCAATCCCCAGGCTGGAAAGACTTTGCCAGGACTTAAATCTCCTTTGTCACTCCCCGTACGCACTACAGCATGCCTGCAAATGTCCCCCACGCCACTCTTCTTCTGCCTCCATTCCCCCCGGCTCTCCACAGAGGGCTGAGGGCTCCTCTCAGAGCTCTCACCCAGACCTGGATCCTTTCTCCAAGGTCAGCGCCCAAAACAGGCCACAGTCCCCCAGCACCAAGTAAATTTAAAAAGAATTATCTCCAAGTCCCAAACCGGTATTTATCTGCCTTCTGTGGGTTCAGCATCAGCCTGTGCCCCATTCGCATTCCACATCCTTCTCCTGCAGCTGCTCCTACTCACTTCCAGTGGGCCCATTTTCTCCTCCACAACTACCGGGTTTCACCGTCACCTCTACCATTTCTCCAGTTCAAGAAGATTGTGGTAAAGCCTTGTCTCACTCTCCCACTTTGGGGTCACACACACATTGTCAGGCTGGTCAGTCAGACCAGCAAGGGCTAGAAACCAGCCCAGGCTTCCCTCTCTCTCACAGAAAGCCAGCAAAACCAACTAAATGGACTCAGTTTCCCCATTTTTGGGGTGTTCATATTCTGGGAGTTGCATCTAAATGGAGGATATTCCTTGCGAGGCCACGATAGACCACAGAGCCACAGGGCCTTGAGAGGACGGGTACAAACAGGCTGGCGATGCTGAGAGCTGCCATTCCTGGGAAACCACTGGTTTCCACGTGGTCTTCGTGCCTGGAAGCATGAGGAGATGCTTAAATATGGAATCTCCAGGTCAGTGCTGCAAGGGTTTGAGGGTTGAAAGTTGCGTCCCATCACCCCCATTAGCTGGAAGAAACAGCTTCAGAAGCGCCTGCGTACTTCAGCCAAGCTCCTTGGCAGGTAACGCTTGAGCCTGCAAGGGGGGGGTGCAGCTGCTGGATCCCTCATTTGGGGGTCAGCCACACGAGGAGAGCCACAAAACCCTCTGCTCTGCCAGCCATCTGCATCCAAGACCTGCCATGGAAAGCAGCACAAGTCCAAAGGAAGCAGTTGAGGGCAAAGCAGAGCCCACCAGGAGGAAGCCCCGTAGACCCCATAGGACCAAGCCGGTCCTGGCTGCAGCCCTGCCTGAGGCCATCTGAGGACATGAGACAGCACTGACCTGGAAGGATCAGCCCATCCCTTCCTCTCTGTCTGCCAGCCACAGGCAGGGAATTAACCATTTTCTTGCCTTTTTGAGGACTGAAGTTATCACGTAGGCAGGGATCTCAGTTCATCTCAATACCGCAAGAGAGACCCACC
>VXBO01003383.1:443007-453112 GCA_013400135.1 Rhinoptilus africanus
GATCGGGGGGGGGGGGGGGGCATCAGGCCCCCCTTCCCCATTGGATCTCCAGCTCCTGCTCAGATCCCAGCCGCGATGCTGGACTGGTCCCCAGCGCAAAGAGCATTTCGGGGAGAGGGGTGCAAGCAAAATGCCAGCTTCGCCCTGGCAGGTCAGGCAGCGGGGCTCAGCCCTGCGAGGTGGGGGTTCAAGGGATGGGGGAAGAGCGGGGCCCCCCCCTCCAGCTGCAAGTGGGGAGCCCCTCCTCAGGGCGAGGGACCCTCCCCGAGCACAGGCAGGCGTGGGACAACGGTTGCGCCCGTTGTCGGGACCCTGGGATTACGCAGTGCAGCCTTTTTCTCATACATGCACCTGCACGAAACTCCAGCCTCCAAGGGAATCAGCAAACAATGGGGAGGATAATCATCAATCAAAAGCCATGGCAAGTACCTGGCAGTACCCCTTTAAAGGCACATGTTATAAATAGACCGTATTTATATACAGATTTGGTTCAATATCAGCATTTATTGTCTCCTAGTNAGTTGCATCCCATCACCCCCGTTAGCTGGAAGAAACAGCTTCAGAAGCGCCTGCGTACTTCAGCCAAGCTCCTTGGCAGGTAACGCTTGAGCCTGCAAGGGGGGGTGCAGCTGCTGGATCCCTCATTTGGGGGTCAAGCACACGAGGACAGCCACAAAACCCTCTGCTCTGCCAGCCATCTGCATCCAAGACCTGCCATGGAAAGCAGCACAAGTCCAAAGGAAGCAGTTGAGGGCAAAGCAGAGCCCACCAGGAGGAAGCCCCGTAGACCCCATAGGACCAAGCCGGTCCTGGCTGCAGCCCTGCCTGAGGCCATCTGAGGACATGAGACAGCACTGACCTGGAAGGATCAGCCCATCCCTTCCTCTCTGTCTGCCAGCCACAGGCAGGGAATTAACCATTTTCTTGCCTTTTTGAGGACTGAAGTTATCACGTAGGCAGGGATCTCAGTTCATCTCAATACCGCAAGAGAGACCCACCGTTACTTGATGGAAAAAGCCTCCAGGACCTACTAGCTGAAGAGCTACTGGGTCTTTAGTGGGTTCAGTGGTCCAATTTCCCCTGTAGTCACTAACAATGCCATTGCTGCACTCACTGAAGATGAGAATGAGATACAAGGTCTGGAGGTGGGCATGCCCCGGACTCCACCAGCCGCATCACCAAGGGCTCCAGGAGGAGTCATAGGTCAGTAACTCAGGCAAAAAGTGAGCAACAGGGAGGTACAGGCAACGCAGACATCAACAAAACTTCTGTGAGTTTAGAGGTGTCCAAACTGGGATCTTTGGTTCAGCCAGGAAGGGAAAGCCAATACGAAAAGCCTGTCATACAATAAAAGCACTGAACTCCTGTGGTATTTTCCCCTCAAAGTCATAGTGTCTATTTCTGACCACAGAGAAGGGTCTTTTCAACTTGCCAGAAAAAAGAATGACAAAAAAAACCCACCAAGCAGGAAAAGGAAAGGGTTTAGAAGGAGCACTTTGTCTGCTCCAGACAAGGCCACTGGACATCAGTTTGTGTCGCTGGAGCAGCAGGACCATGTTACGCTCAGCACTGGCACATCCGAACCTGGGACCTGGCCATTGGCATTCCCTGGAGGCCGAGATAACCTCAGCAGCCTCTGAAAGAGCATCCAGCACTGTGAAATCATCAAAAACCCAACCCTGAAGCCAGTCACTCACTGAAGAAAGCAGACCGTGACGCCCTGCTTCCCCCAGATCTCCCGAGTGGAGTCTCCTGTGGCTACTAGGCACTGAGAGGAGTCTTCTCCCCCCTACCATCTGCCAATTTCCATAAATCCTGCGGGAACCTCCTGCCTTGGAGACCTCTATCTCTCTTTCAGATGTTGTCAAAGGCAGGGTGAGGTGTTATCAGGACATCGATCGATACACGCAGAGTCCAAGGCAAACAGTTCTTGGGAGGATGCAGAAGAAACCAGCGCTGGAGCCAAGCGTGCCATTTTGCCAGCGATTAACCACGAGCATCGTTAGAAGAGCGCCAGGCACTGCAGGCTGTCGAGGCAGGAGGCGGGACGCGTCTTTCCCATGATTAAACGCTTTCTAATCTGAAGTTGATAAATAACAAACCACCATAGAAACATCAGATGTTGTCACCACACGGGCAGCAGCAGAGAACAAGGAGAGAAATCAATGTTTGCTAAACAGGCAATGAGCTCCTAAAGTTGGCAGAGGGAGCGGTTGCGGAGGGGGGGAAGGGCTTGGGGGGAGAAGTTTCTTCAGTNTGCCAGCTTCGCCCTGGCAGGTCAGGCAGCGGGGCTCAGCCCTGCGAGGTGGGGGTTCAAGGGATGGGGGAAGAGCGGGGCCCCCCCCTCCAGCTGCAAGTGGGGAGCCCCTCCTCAGGGCGAGGGACCCTCCCCGAGCACAGGCAGGCGTGGGACAACGGTTGCGCCCGTTGTCGGGACCCTGGGATTACGCAGTGCAGCCTTTTTCTCATACATGCACCTGCACGAAACTCCAGCCTCCAAGGGAATCAGCAAACAATGGGGAGGATAATCATCAATCAAAAGCCATGGCAAGTACCTGGCAGTACCCCTTTAAAGGCACATGTTATAAATAGACCGTATTTATATACAGATTTGGTTCAATATCAGCATTTATTGTCTCCTAGTTAAATATTGACTTGAGTAAATATTTGTTTCTCTGATCATTTGGTTTTGATATTGACCTCGATCGACGTTATTTTCTGTTTGTTCCTCAAGTCTTCTGGAACTCTCTGCAAAACGGGATTAGCAAAGAAACCCCCGGGACTCTTCCTTTCAAGTACACACGGGGCCAAATGTTTCGCTGATGTAAATAACTAAGCACGGTTGCGGCAGCCAAGCCCAACTCCGCGCTTGCCTAGGTGGGTGCTGGGCTGCAGAAGGCCCCGATGGACTCTTCGGCTGGCTCTGTCTCAAAGAGGTTCGGAGAAACTCCGAGAAACTAGCGCTGCCCTGGAAGCATTCAGCATGGCATGCAGCGGGGCAGGATTCATCCTCATAGCTTTGGCCGCCTGGAAAGTGGGCATCTAAGCTGAAATCTCTGTGCAAGTTCTCCCTGGAGAAGTCTGCCTGAGATGATCTATCCCACCAGCTCTCCATCTTGAACGAGCAGCTCCTGAGCAAGGCCACAAAGATAAACCCTTTCTCCAGGTTTCTGCTGGGAGCTCATGGATGGCCCAGGGGCTGAGCCACACTGCCCTGGAGGGTTATTCTGGTACTCTTTTCTGCCCTTGTGTTTGACAGATCCAAGGGAATTATGACCTCTCTGAAACTAGGGATTTCCTTGAGGCCAAGAGTCACCATCAAGGCAGATGTGGGCAGCTGGGAGGTTGGCTGGCCTCTGGCTGAGCCAGTAGGCAACAACATTTCCAGCAGACTTGCTGACTCTGTTTGCTATTCCTTTCCTCCGACAACTGATAAAGACTCACTCAAAGGCAATCTACCTCGGTTATTTATCGCCGAAATCATGCCACTACAGTCAGCAATCCCAAAGGCCAAAGAAACCAGGAAGAACACCCTCATCCAACTCCAAGGTCAAGCGCCTGGAAGAAGAGCAGTTTGGAGCAGCCAGGCTTCAGCAGGTTTTAAGAGAGCAAGCAGAAATCTTTCTAAAAATAAAGCCATAAATGAACTGAAAAATAACTGGCCGGGTAGCCCTTGGAGACGCTGAGCTTGGAGAAAGCCCTGGCCCAGCTGCACCATCTCTCGGCCTTACTCAACAGAGTGGCCACTCAGCCCATCTGGCCTTGGGCAGGTCTGGATGAGGGTGGGGGGGTCCCAGGTTGACATTAGAGTAGCCCCAAATTGGTTTCCCCTTTTGCAGAACTACCACGCACAGCCGCGGCACTGGATGGAGCCTGAAGGCAGGTGGGGAAACGAGGAGAGCCATCTGTCCTCACCCATCGCTCCCCGCTCTGCCCGGGCAGGAGGGCATCTCTCTCAAAGTGCGGGAGGGGAGGACGTGAGGACTTAAGGGAGTCATGCCTTCGTACACCGCTTTCTATTTCTGAGATACTCTTGCTCAGCAAAGGCTGGGGTCAAGCCCATCAAAGCCAGCTGGAGGTTTTGCGTCGAGCTAAGTGGGCACCCGCGGTTGGAGGCGGGAGGCTGAGCTGGACTTTTGGTGTGAGCTGGTACGGCCATTTGGATGGTTTGTCTGGAAAGATGAAACCACCTAATGTTATTTCAATTCCTGGAAGATCAGGAGGCTTGGAGCTACCTCAGCCCCAGCCAAAACATGCAGGAGCTCAAGTGTTCGCCCTTTTTATGCATTGCCTACAATCAAAAGTTGCATTTGGACAGCCCTGCAGCCCCTGATGGTACCATCAACTAGAAGCAGGCCCACCTGCAGCTCCATTTCTCCTCCTCAGTTGCAGCCTCTGCTCCAGCGCACCATCTCCCCTGAATCTGGGAAGATGGAGGCTCTCAGCTGTCACCATTCCCCAGGATGACCTGGACAGTTTTATCCACCTATTTCTAGCTATTTCTGGTCTTGTCCTTGAACCTTCCAGCTCCCCTCTAGTTACCTGCCACCAGTCCTGAACCGAGCGTGACACGGGAGAGGCTGTTAGAGCTCGTAAGGAGCTTCCCCGGCTGGGTTATGGGTGGGATTCATTCTGCTCAAACCATCTAAAAGCTCACACTCATCACCTCCGATCAGAGGCACATTCCCAGGGCAGGGTCTGACAAAGGCAGGGTGAGTCACCCGCTGCTTGCTGGGGCTTGCGAAGTCCTCCTGGCATTCATCAAGCAATAAAACACGCCAAAAAAGCCCGTTCTTCCCAGTACAAAGCATAAGGCAGCCCCAATACCCCCTGCACGACTGGGAAAAGCAAGGTCAGGTTTCGCGTGTGGACAGCAAATGCCACCCCCCACCCTCTGGCTCTCAGCTTCCTCGCCAAACCAGTTAGCAAAACAAAACAAACCCAACCCTAAGGCAGACGAAAACATTGTGTCTGAACCGGTAGAAATGGTGTAGAAATTGGTTAATGGTCGGACTCTGAAAGGTCCCTTCCAACCTAGGCAATTCCATGATTCTAAATGAATTGCCAATTGCTCTTAATTAAGAGCAAGTGATGATAACGGGCAATTGACAGTTCCCCTGGAGAAGCTCCAGCCAGAGAATTTTGGAGCCTGGGGTTTGCCAAGCCCTGGGAAACAGGAGGGCTGTGACGCTCGTGTCCCAGAGACGTTGGTCAGCCAAGATGATGATTTTGAGCTCTCCCAAAGGCATGACGCAGAACCACGAAAACATCAAATGCTGAAAGTTGCTCAGAATGAAACGTTACTTTCTAAAACATCAGCATGTTGAACGATCGGGGTTGGGAAGGGGAGATGCCCCGATTTTTCCATTCAGTTTAACAAACGTGGGTCATTCCCACATTTTAGAGAACACCATCAAACCTTCTGTTCCTGAGAAGGGGTTTCAGGTGAATATATTCAGCCAGCCCTGGGTTCAGCTCCCTAAACGGCCTTTGAGGAGCAGCAGAAAGGAAAAGGATGACGCTGCACAGGCAGCATTAAAACGATGGGCTGAATTGGCTGGTGAGTAGGTGCCCACATACCTCTGCCCTCTCCAGGACGGGTCTGGATTCATGAAACAAATTGCCTTAGATGTGATAATTGGTGGATAATATCATTTGCTCCTGCAAGGGATAAGTACCTGCATTTTCAGACCAGCTATACTGGGACCAATTTCTTGCCATTCTTTTCTCTTTCTTGTACTGGAAATACTACAAAGAACAAGGTCATTAAATGCATTTTAATACTTGCAAATCCTGTCCTTGGTGGAAACTTGAAGGTCCCCATCACAGTAAAAAAAAAAAAAAAAATTTGAAAATAATCATTTTCAAAGAATTCTCCAAGCATTTCTGAACTTAATGAAAGATTCTTTGTTTGAGTTTCAATCTGAGCTTGGAAGGGGCTGAACCTCTTTGATGTGGTAAACAGCCCATGGGGGTTTTTTGAGAGTTTTCATGCTAGCTCAAGTTCTGAGAACATCTGAATTGTAAACAGGAGTTATCCAATCCCCAAACACCAACTGTACCCTGTGACTCATGTAATTCACCAATGGAGCACAAGAAAAGCAAATATTCTAATCAAGGGGCTCAGCTAACAAGACGGTCGTAAGTGTGATTATTTGCAGTGGATGGGTTAGATAAAAGAACTCACTGGACCAGGGAAGGAGAACAAAATAGCGTAGGTAGCTGACCAAACAGGTTTGAGAGGGGAAAATTCACAGTTGATGATGCACCAGCCAGAAATGCGCTACCCTAGACCTTCGTGAGTAATTTCAGATGACTGTGTTTGCTTCCCACAGACCGTTCAGGAAGAGCGATAAAGGGAAATCCGTTGCATTTATTATGGAGTCGGAGTCCCCTGCTCATTTCCTCCCTCAAATACCTGTGCTTTCAGTGTTCAGAAAAAGAAAAAAAAAACAAAACAAAAAAAAAAAGAAAACCAAAAGCCAACAACATGGGTTTCTAGCCAATTTGCAACCCCTCCCACGTGGGCGAGAGGACAACAGGTCCCAGCGAGGGCTGCGCAGGACGAGGAGCTGCACACCTGTAATCTCTTTCTTTCTTGGCGCTGCCCCTTTCCCTCGCTCCCCACCGTGCCCAGCCAAACTTCCCCCCCACACACACACACACCCCGGCAGAACAATCAGCCTTTGTACCACCCGGACAAAGCCATTGTGCTCCAACCAGCTCAAAGTTCGGCCAAGCCGTTTCATCCTACACCTCGGCGGCTTCCAGCAGCGCCTGCGTGCGCACCCGCACACACACACAGGGGCAAGCCTGCGGGCTTGGGGGGAGTAAATAAAATAAAATAACAAACACGGTGGCTGAGATCCCCCAAATTCCCCGGTCTTTGGCTCACCGGTAACACCGGGTTTATCAGCAGCAAGCTCCCCGCTGCCTTCAGACCCGCTCCCACGCCAGGATCTGGTCTGCAGTGAGCCCCCTGCCTTCCCCCCCCAACACAGGGCTGCGGTGGGCAGGCATCCTGCCTGGGCACTGTCCCTGAGGGTCTTCCCACAAGAGTAGAGGGATAAATTCATCCTTTCTGGGGGCTCCAGCTCAACTCCCCGTGGCCCTGCAGACCCCTGCCAGGCAGAAACCCCATCAGACTTGCAAAGCTGCGGGCCAGGCCTGAAAGCGTCAGGCTCCCGCTGATCCCAAAGCAAAACAGCCTGAAAGGATCCCTCCCTTGTGCGGTCCCTCTAGAGCCACCAGCTGCCGTCCCACCGTCTTGACTTGTGCTGAGAGGGATCGAGTGAGCCCATTCCTCCTTGCCCAGCCTTTAACTCGACATCCCTGTGTCACCAGTCTGTTCCTGCACGCCTGATGGCACACTTTGAAAATGAATTTTGTGCATTTCTGCAGAACGCATGGATATTTTTGAACCCTTCTGCGAAGCCGGGCGGATCCCAGAGGGCAGAACATCTCGGCTACCCAAGAGGGAGTGAAGAACTGCGACTTCAGACTGCCCACAAAAGCACCTGACGTGGACCAAGCAGCTCAGAAAGAGGAAGAAGGGGCTGAGTCACGGAGCCCTGGGCAGGTCACAGCAGCCCGCTCCGTTTCCGCGCCTGTCTGCGCCATTGTGGATGTGGGATGCTCGTTGTGAATCCCAGCTCCTCTGACACGTGGCACTGCGAAGCCTGCGCCACCCCATTGCACCATCACCCGCCGGCAGAGATGGGCAGGGGAACACCTTCACGTGAGCTCAAAGCCTGCCCTCAAACACCAGCACAGCCTCGAAAACTGGCACTACCCCGCTGAGCTCCTGTTTGTGGTGTCCCCATACCTGGGGCCACGTTCAGCAGCGTGACCTTCTCCTCCTGGGCACAAGGAGGACCCCAGGAGACAACAGAATATTTTCAGTCCCCTCTGAGCACCCAAGGAGCGACTTTAAGCTCCAGAAAGATGCCCACAGCAAGTTGTCAACATCTCATTACAGACCCAGAGCAAAACTCCAAAGCTGCCATCTCCCCTTTCTCCCAGAAAAGCCAAATTCATTCATTGCATGCAACTCTCGACAGTCCAAGGAAGGGACTCACCCCCTGACAGCTGTGCTATGGACTTGTACTGCTCTGCTAACAAATAAAGTGGAGCAGGACTCCTCCGTGGCCCTCGTGCAAACCACATCTGTATGAGCAGGACCCTTCAACCGGGTTCCAACTGGGCTGTGCAAGATGCTGGAGCACCAGGGAGCAGGAAAGGCCATCCCTGGTCCAAGAGGGAGCCACCATTGAGTCACCACCCCAGCACAGCCACATTCATGACAAGGACGTCGCCAAAGACCCATGAGATGCAGGACACAGGACCCCACAGGGACAGAGCAGGGCTGAAACAGCTCCTGCATTGTCCAGAAAGCTGGAGCCCACCTGAAAATGCTTGGCCCAGCTTCTTCTGCGATACCAGAAGCAAAATTCCTGCCAGAATAAGGCCAGAGGAACGCCATGGCACCTACGTCCACTCCATTGAAAGAGTCTGGGAAATGCCATTCTCAGTACTGGGGCTCTGAAGCTGTTGGGGAACAGCACCATCCTGATACCATCTAATCTCTTCAAGCATTCCCAGATGCTGGAGCTCTTTTCTTCCTGCGCGAGCCCCCCGCCAGGGCAGGAGGGAGGTGCACCAAGCACAGGGCTGAGAAACTGCCTGTGGGGTAGGACCTGGGCTTAGAGGACACAAGGGGAACTGTTTAATTCCCGTTTCTCAGTTTGCAGCAGCAGAGCCCACCCAAGGAACGGGAGGCAAGGGAGGACGAGGTGGCCTGAGGCTATCCCCAGCCACACTCAGCAGGATCTTCCTCGTCACCCGTGACAGCCCCTCTCCCCGCTGGGTGTTCACCAGCCTCAGCACAACTGCCCCTGGGGCTCCTGATACAGGTAGGCAAGGGGTTAAACCAGGGGACAGGCTGTGGGTTTTGCCCGTCTCTCTTCCCAGCAGCTTCTTCGCCAGGTCCTGACCTCACTCAGCGCTGCTCCAAACCCAGGTGACCCTCCAACATCAGACGGCAGCTCCAACATCCATGGCTGCTAGGACCCATTGAGGCAGGAACTGCCTTCCCCAAATCCTTGAGGACAGGTGACAGTGGGGCTGACACCCCCAATAGCCCCCATTCTCCCCACCCTTTAATTGTAGGCAACTCAACCAGGGAGATGACCCTGGGCCACCCCTTCCACCTCACCAGCGCCTGCTGCTCCTCACGACGGCAGGAAAGCCCATTAGGAGCCAGCTCCTGTCCTGCACGTGTGGGGCAGGGGAAGTGCCATCTCCTTCCTGACCATGCTGGCAACCTTCCTTCTAGAAACAGCTCCAGGACCGTGGAAACCTGGGTCTCTTCTCACCATCCCGCGTCCCATCACCGCAGCCCGGGGATGGCTCTCACAAGAGGACCACACTGGCACCCAAAGAGACCACGGCATGAAGCCGTGCGTGGCTCCAGGAGGCTCAGGAGCGATGGGGGGGCTTAGAGGACTTGGCAGTGGGGTAGCTCGTCTGCCCCATGGGGTAGGTGAGCCCAGAGGGACGCAGTCGCCCCTCTGACAAGCAGCAGATGATCCTAGGGGAGGGTTCCCAAACAACAAGGTGCCCGGGAGCTGCTTCGGCTCATCAGACCTGGAGAACAGAGCGCAGCAAAGCGGGGGCAGCAGGTGAACCCTGGTGCTCCCCCAGAACCCTTCCTCATCGCGGGGTGCCTGACAGCCACGCAAAGGGAACGTCTCCCCCTCTTCCGAAATGCTTCCCTGGACGTGCCGTGCTTTTGATTTCATGTATTATTTTTTAGCCTTCCTTCTGGCACCGACCTCTTGAGATTTAAAGAGGAAAATTCTGTTTCTGGCCGTTTCTGCCTCCTTTCAAATCAGAAAGGAAAAGTGCTTTTCTCTCACAAGCCCTTTTCTCTCCTCTTTTCTCTCTTTGTTTGTTTGTTTTTAATTTGCATCAGGGCGGCTGGAAAGGCAGAGAAAAGGGGAAAACTAAGCATGAACTCCACAAAGGCTCTATTTCCACCTGACTGGGATCAAATAAAATTTTCGACAGCAAATAGCCCCCACCTTCCACTCTTGTTTGAAAAGCG
>VXBO01003384.1:213-62938 GCA_013400135.1 Rhinoptilus africanus
GGGCAGCATCCCGAGGGCAGCCCTGGCTGGGCAGCGGGCGAGGAGGGGGCCCGCGGTTTGCTCAGGTGCCAGCCCCCTAGGCGGGTTTTAGACGGCTTGTGCGGCCTTTGGGAGGGTAAAGAGGAACGATTTTTAAGGAAAAATCATTTAACTTTTCCGAAGCAGTCACAGGTTCATAGCACAGCCCCGCTCAGCTCACTGATGCTCACAGGCAGACGCCAGCACACGTCTCGTGTGCCAGCCCCTGTCCTAGGGCAAGCCCCAGGTAATTGAGGGTGGTGGTTATTTTGCTTCCTATACCGTATCGCAACGAGCAGTACATTGTCGTGACAACTGAAGGCAGATGTGTCACGTAGCTTAATGCTAGCAGTGTAAATGACCCTAACTTCATGGACATTCCTACTGGCTTTCCAGGGCTGTCTCTGGCATAAAGGAGCCTGAAAATATCAATTAAAAATAAAACATAACTAAGTGGAAAGGAAGAAAAATGTAGTCATTAACAAAGATATTTAGCATATGGACAATTCACTTGTTTAATGTGTTCCACTCTGTTACTTGTCTGTGTTTAATCAAACGCAAATTATTATTAGTACTTACAAAACAAATAAAGCAGCCAAGGCTCACAGCCAGTTTTTGCTCAGATGCCAGGTATTTCAGTAACTCAGTCTGACTACAAACTGGTGAATGAATTACAGCGTTCACAGACATTCTTCCTCTCACAGCTTGGGACTTTCAGGAAGATGGTGTTGACTTGGCCGTTGCTTTTTAGCCAAAGCCAATATGCCACCCCCTGAATCAGTGTTTTGATGTCATTTCTGGGGAACGATGAGCAAAACTGCTTTTTCTTAATCTCCTCTAAACACGTATAGAAGAAAAGTCCTGAAGGTATGATACAGTAGCAAAGTAAGAAGTATTTTCCACCCTACTTTATTTATAGTAAAGTTGTACTATAAATATAACTAAATATCCATTTCTATGAGTAATACTCCAACTTAATTGAGAGAACAGTGAATAAAACAGCACAGATGTAAATGAAAATGTTTCCATAGGTGAATGGTTTTTAAAGTCTGTATTTTTCATTTAGCACTGAATACCTGTACTAATTCCCGTGCTGTATTTTTTGTTTGTAGATCCTAGTAAACGTGGGCAATTTTTTCACATTGGAGTCTGTCTTTGTAGCACCAAGAAAAGGAATTTACAGTTTCAGTTTTCACGTAATTAAAGTCTACCAGAGTCAAACAATTCAGGTACGTTGATCAAGTGTGACTACAAACTCTCTTACTTAAATCATTTATTTAGAATAGGATCTTGACTGAACACAAGTGGGTTTGAAATACTTTCAAGGAAAAATAGCCCAGTTTAAAGAAGGCTGTGGTGCAGAGTTCCTCACAGTAGAGTGAATACATTTAAACTGAACAGCTGTAGTAAGGCAAGATCCTCACCTCAGATAAATTGCCACAGCTTCACTTCTGTACCGTAACAACCGAGTATCTGGGGTGATATAAAGTATTAAGTAGAATGAATCACCCAAGAGTAAAAGAGAGCTCTAAATTCCACTTAATTGCATAAAGACTATAGAAGAGTCATATTTTGCTACTGGTTAAACTCGCTGCCTGGAACACAGGAGTTCTGGGGCTATGTACCAGATTTGATTGTTTTTGTAACGTTTTGTGAGCTGGCTGACAGCTGAGGATGCCAGGTCTGTGTTTATGACACCAGGCTGCTGTGGACCAAGGTTAGTTAAAGTGGGCTACTTGTTCTGTACTACACCGACATGTTATACCTCTGCAGGGCTGTCTTCTAGGGAACCTTTATAGCAGTTTAAACTTCTTTTTCACCATGTAATACATAAAAGATGTGTCATACATTAAAAAAAAAGAAAGGAGTGATTCTGCATTTTTTTCTGTAGCTTAATAGCAGCTGAACTACCTAATTAAATACAAGTATGTACTAGCTTAGAGGAAAAGCCTTTAAGTTCCTGAACAACCCCTCGCTGACCCAACGGTAAATTCGTTAAACTACATTCCTTAATCTTCATGCCAGGTCATGCAATTTCTGTGACGTACATGCTGGCTTTCTAGGTCTGCAATAACATCTGTGGTTCCCCTTGTTTCCACCCATGAGACCACCAGATTCATAGAAGTATCTGATGTTTTTCCCCTGATGTGTCTTGCTCCTGAACATGGTTTTCAGTGCAGAAGGCTGAGATTAAACTGTTTTCTGCAGGAGGAGTGATCAGCCATTTCTTTGTGGCAGCTCTGGCTTTGGGTTGCTCCCGAGAAAAGCATAAATGGTAGAGATGGCAGAGAAAGCCAGTGCAAGACACAGTCATATCCCTGGTGAAATTTGCCTTCAGTTTACAACAGAAAATCATGGTTTCATTCAGGTCAATGACAGAAGTCTTAAATGAAATATTGACCTCTTGAAAATCTCTGTAATGAGCTTATAAGCTATTTACTATGCTTAGACTTTGTTCCTTTCACTCTCTTAAATGTTGAAGGTTGAAATGGCCTAGAATAACTATATGTCAGCCAGCTGCCTTGGATTTAAAATACATATTGCCAAGAAAGATCTCAAGGCTTGGATTCTGGAAGTTCACTGCAGACTTTGGTGTTTCACATACCGGGTACTTAAACCTGGGAGGCTGGGGCTCGTTATAGGGCATGTTACAACCTGGGACATGGCCTGAAATCTTTCATAGATGAAGAGTTTCTAAAGTGATGGACAAGTTTTATTTGCTCTATTTTGGGGTAGTTAATGTGAGCCCGTCATCTGGTGCAAACCTGTGATGTGTCTTCTGCTGTGATTCAAAATAGCTGTGAGGTGATCTGCAGGGAAACCTGACCTAGAGATGGTTCAGGAGGAGTGAGATAAACCCAAACTGAGCGATGAGTAAACTCCTGATGCCCTTTTTTTGCATGTGTGATAACTAGGGGGGAGGACTGAAAGCCATTGCAGTGGAGCAAACCAGCTCGAGCCTCAGCCACACGCAGACTTAAAGACCACTAAATCACCTGAAGGCTTCCCACATAAGTGATATTACCCTGCCCCTGGAACAGCTGTTAGTGCCATTAAATATCATTAAAGTGAAATTTGTTCCCTGGGGACATCTGATGAAGTGGATTTCCCAGATAGGCGAATCCCAAATCAGGGCCAGATTCTGCTGCCCTGGCTTCTGCTGAGCACTAATTTATTCCATGGCGACTCCCATTAAAATTAATGGGAGCATATGCAAAGGCAGCATAGCCGATATGAATAAGCATTTCATAATTCACCCCTCTATGACTGCATTATAGCTGCCTAAAAAGAAAAAGCAGAAGAAAGCTAATAGTTTGCCACTGGGGAAATGAAAGATGCCTGGATCTTTCTGTTCCCCCAGCCCCTGCCCATCTTTATTTACAGTGTCTGTGTGATGTTGCTCTCAGAGCAGACTGACTTTCAGAAGTGTTTTAGAGAAAAATGGATTCAGTACCAAAGCACAGTGCAGTGGTTCATCAAGCTAGAAGTCTGTTCTAGACTTTAAAATGAAGCTGCCGTCGGTAACGGGAGGGACACAGTGTGCTCTCAATGAAGTGCAAGCTCCCAGCCCGCTGCAGTGGCTTCGACATCTCATTAGGTGCCTCTGTCGCAGCTCTGGGTGCCTAAATCTCTTGAAAACCCCTTCTTTGCTGGTTCATGTCTGAAGAACCCCTGAGGTAGGCAAAGCGAAACAAACGGAGGTAATACCTCACAGTTCCGTATCACCGGAGAGTTACAACAATTAATGTGCACGAGTGGACAGTGTCCCACCAGCTTCACTCAGCTGCAGCCATGAAACGCGAATGTGCTTGCACACTCCAAAAAAATGTAATTATTAGTTTAAAACCACAACAACAACAGCAGCAAAGCAGTGAAGATCGGGACCTTAGCAGACCTCTTACACTGTAGTTAATATTCAGTGATAGTTCTTGATGTTTTTCTGTTAATTAGAGCTTTTCAGCGTTTTTTCTCTCGTAGGTTAATTTGATGCTAAATGGAAAGCCAGTGATTTCTGCTTTTGCCGGGGACAAGGACGTCACACGTGAAGCTGCCACTAATGGAGTCCTGCTCTATCTAGACAAGGAGGATAAGGTTTACCTGAAATTGGAGAAAGGTAATCTGGTCGGTGGATGGCAGTATTCTACGTTTTCTGGCTTTCTGGTCTTTCCCCTGTAAAGTCAATTTTCCTGTGACATTCATCCAGGTGTGGACTCATCATTGCCTCTGTTACACGAAGACCATTTTATCATCATGGGATTGGTGTTTCTTTATTGGTTTTTCATGGGTAAATATGGATTCTCTTTATGGATTTTGGCCCCATCCGAACTACTCAGAAGTTTCACAGAATTTTGTGTGTTTAAATACGATATATTTGGATTGAGACTAAAGCAGACAATAAATATCTATGCTTAATGTTACAGTCTAAAGCTGCCTGCAAGATTTATTCAGATTTCATTTACTGGACTTATTGGATTCATGGGAGAAGTGGATTTTCTTTGATTATGAAAAGACTGGCAACCAGGTCTATAATTTAGGAGAGTTTGAGTTCAGACTTCAATCAAGAGTTAGTGTGTTGCTGCCAAAGAACTGTATATTGATATATCGGTCATACATGTTTTTGTCACTGGGACTTAACTGACATGATCTATTCCATTGTCTTGAGAAAGGTAATTATTATTGATAAGTGGTTGACTTTAATTCTCCTCTGCGTGTAGTGTGTTGGATGGTTCACCCATATAGTTATGCTCTGTCACCGGTCACAATCAAGTCCAGCGTACATAAAGCTAAGAGGTTATGGTTGTGTTTTAGTTGGATATTCTTTTCCACCTGCTGTTTTCTAAAAAAGAAGAGCAGATTATAACCATTAAGAAAAATATTCTTACCAGGGTTAAAGGTGACCATTCAGGCACAACTTTGCAAAACAGCTTTGCCCTGCAGGAAATCTCACACTTGTTCTTCAATTTTAATTAACATGATTGATAATAACTGCTTTATTGAAAACCTAAGGGATTCCTTCCTTAGACGCAACCACTTTATTAGCTGGAGATGAGATCCCCTTGTTTGTAATTATGTCTATTTTTCAAACCTTCTGTTGTGTTAAAGGTATCATCTGGTTTTGCCTTAACTCCACAACTGTATAAACTTTTAGATCGTATGTTTAACAAATACTGAATCCAAATAGCCGGTACCTAACTTGGTGCAATATCTTTTTGGCTTTTTGTACAGGTCATACGAATTCACAGAATTATTTATTATATCATTGTTACATAATAAAGATTAATATATGTTAGCTGAATTTTTGACCTTTGGATTTTGGAAGTCACTTCATGCTATTTTTTTATTGGCTAGAATTATTATATGCAAAGCGCAAGCTTTTGGGATTCACCGAAACAGTGCTGGGAAGCAGGCAAACTCTCATAGTTTAGTCTGGCAGAATCCTAGAGGTAATCAGAATGATCTAAAAACAACCTATGCATTTTATTTCAAAAAGCATTCAGGCAGAAATCCTGGCTTCACTGAACTTAGTGTTAAGAATCACATTGATTCCAAAGAATTTTGGGTGAGACCTGTGCTTTAGGTTTTGCCATCAGCATTAAAATCCAGCACCATCAAATTGAATAAAAATGAAAAATGATTTTCACAGGAAGTGCTAATGAAACCTCCATCCCCCATGCCCAAACTATACACTGAATTTGATGGATATTTGTGCCTTGCATATCATAAAGCATATGGATCTAAATTTAAAGAATAGTATATACTTGAGAATGTTCTGGATGGAGGCATATCCAGCAATCTGACACCTTCTCTAAAAGCCAGTTTAGGCTTGGATTTGCTGTTTTAGGTAATCTATTTCCAATTCCTTCACTTGTTAGCCAAGTGCAGTGTATGATACTGCTCGAATCGCTGTAAATGGATATTTCACTGATATAAAGTCTAATATGCGGCTGGTTGATGCTCCTGATAAAAAAGGTCATGGAATCAGTGGCAAAGAATTGTGCCCAAATTCCTTATTTTTCTGGACCCAACATGCAGGATTTGGGGGGGAATTCCAGGAGGATAGGTGGGTGCATTTGCACCACTATGGGATAAGTCAGGTGGGGAGGTAATTTGTTAGACATGGTATTGCTTCTGTACAGAACACTGCAGTTTGGGAGGGAGGGGAAAGACATGGCAAGAAGGTGAAAGATTTACATCTCTGAAAAATAGGAAGTTCTCCATTATGACTAATCAAAATGTAACACCACTGTACCCCAAAAGTATATGTATATACCTGTATATCTAAAAAACCCTGGGATTGCAGCAAATAATATGCATGATGTTATAAAAAGGTTGTTTGTGACAAGAGTCTGTTTCAGAGGAGAACATCAGTATTTTGTATAAAATCAGTAAAATCTGAAAGCTCACCTTACCCATTGGTATATATGTTCCTACACAGAGAGAAAAATGGCATTAAAGGTGTCAGTATACTTTTCAGAATGATCAAATGTATCTAAGTTCTTTAGTTTGTAAACATATGCTCTTTAAAAGCTGACTTTAGCGTTCAGCAATAATACTGAACTATCTTAATATACTCTTGATTTCCCCTTGGCAAAACATTTCTGATTGCTTCAGAGTCATTAACGGTTATTTAAACTTTAACTAGAGAGTCTAGAAGTTATTCAATTAAGGAGATACATTCTGATGGAAATGTCCTAAATTTTTCTCTTCGGCCTCTAAAATCAGAATTACTAACTAATTATTTTGCTAGTTAAAGGGAAAAAGAAAAAAAAGGTTGCAGAAACATCCCTGTAAAGCAGCTTGTGTTGCCTTCACACACCGCTGAGCACGGACTCCACTCAGGGGTGGCCTCTGGAGATGGGAACAGCACTCCCTTTCTCTTAGCTCACATTTGAACATTTTAATAAGAGGGAACTATGGGTTTTTTTGACTGCAATTTGAGCTCCTTTCCAGACCTTGAGCTCATTTTCATTGTATTGTCCCACCCTTCAGCGATGTCAGTAGGAGTTTCTCCCAGAAGAGATAAGATACACTAGCTGAGGTGGAGCTGGGTCTGGAAACTACTGCTTTTCTTCTCTCTCTCCTCATTCCTTTTCCTTCTGTCTTTCTGTGTTAATGCTACAGTAGTTTTCTTGTTCAGAAGCAGCAGCTCAGGAAACACTTCAAATTTCAAAGGGTATTTAAGATTAGAGGCTTGATTTTTTTTAAAAAAAAGAACTTTAAACTGCATTGAGCTGCACTGTAAAGGTTAGAGCTGCATTTCTGATCCTGTTGAATTTGATGACACGAGGCTTATTGATTCTGGTAAGGGCAGAATTTCCTACTCCGTGTGCATCCCTGCTACAGAACATGCCGAGGATCTATATCCACATCCTTCAACATACACCCACTTTGCAGTCTACTTTGTAGCTTATATGGAAGGCTGAGGATGCAAGAAATTTTTCTGGCCATGCATGGTAAAATGAAAAAAAAGCCCAAACCTACGTTCTGAGAATAAATTATATATTGTTATTATCAGTGATGTCTTTAAAAAGGAGATCAGTATTTTTACCTTTTAATCTGTATTTTATTTATTGTCGTTCTCAGGTGATGTAAATATTTTTTGGTAGAGCCAGGAATCCCTTGTCTCTTGGACTCATGCTGTGTAGAAACTGCTCTGTTGTGTTGAATCCTGCTTGCCATGAAGGGTTTAGGCTATACATGCCAAATGACTGTGGAGCCAAAAAAGATGCCATTTAAAAGAACCTGGGTAACAGAGGTGGTTTTGGAACAGGTACTGAGGTAGCTTGGAACATTTCACAAGCAGTTTTGTATTTACATAAAAAGGAAAAACTAACTTTGAGGCATAGAGAAGGAAAACATAATATTTCTTTTTTTTAAAGCAACATTATGTATTTGTTTTGTGTTATGTCATTTCCAAGTAGTATCGGAACATTTTCTGAGTGTTAATTAAATTACTTTGGCCAGGTCACGGCAGAGTAAATATTGCAGCCTCAGGGTTACTACTGGGAAAATGGAAACGAGCAGTGCCGTACCTGCCGTGTCACCTCGGCCCCTGCTGGTGCTTGGTCCTGCTCACTTTGCCAAGTTGCTCAAGTTGCTCCTTTTTGTTTGCAAAGGCATTTTTTTAAAAACAAAGGCTGTTTTTGGCGTGAATGGCATATTGCTGTATTTCCTCTTCCGTATTATTTAGATGTCTATTTCTAGAAAGACGAATGCAGTGAACAGGACAGTTTTAAATGCCCCAAGAAACTCACAATTAGCTGTCATCAACTCTTTTTTTTTTTTTTTTTGCAAGCCCCCAGAGGAACACATCTGCAGTACGTATAGTGTTTTTACAAGCAGGTTTTAGGATAGAGAAGATAAATGCAAGAAGCAGTATATCATAATCACAACAAGGAAGCCAAACCATTAACATGAAATACGGGCTGAAGCAGAGAAGCAGATATATGTTCTCCTCCTTTTATAAGGGTTTCTGAGTTGGTAACATGTTTTACCTTAGCAATTCATTACAGTTGCCCTTCATATTGCAAGAGCTCTTTATAATATTCAAACTCTTTGTCTTCTGAAGACAATGTTAAGCAGATGACTCAATGTAAATAAATGAAGATCCCCAGTGACAGAATTTATTGGCTGGCACATGCCACAACACATTTTTCGTACTATTGCTGTCCAGACGAAAAAGGCTCCTTTGAGAAAAGATTTTGTCTTAGACACTGAGCTGAAGTTATTTATCTGTTGCTGGTTGAGGTGGGGGTGGGGGGGAACCTTTCCTACCCTAGAGCACTAAGGGGAATGCATACATAAAATAATGATAAAATCAGTCACCGTTATATAAGTGATGATGAGAATAATGGAAATGTGGCTTGAATAGTCTGTTTAGTGAAAGCTGTGATCTAAGGCGTTTGATGGAAGCAATCACTATTTTAATCTTCGCAGTTTGGGGGAAGGGAAAAAGCCAGTTGCATCATTTTTTAACAGGTTCTTTTCCTCTTTTTTTTCCCTTTTCCCTTTTTTCCTTCTGTCTTGTGATTCAGCTTAGCTGGAAAAAAAAAAGTTATCAGAAAAGATTTATGAAAAGTTCATTTCTGAAGAGGGATGGAGGAGAAGGTTTTTTGGTTTGTTTTTTTTTTTTTTTTGTTGGGCTGGGGTGGGGGGGGGGGGGGGAAATCCAAGTAGTGAAGTGGAGGAAAATGACAAACTTGACTTAACATAAATGCATTCTTGACCTATCATCCAGTTCAGTGAATTGCCTAAATATGTTCTGCTTATATGCGTAATACTTTTCTACAATGCATGATACTGACCCATCCTGTTAAGGCCACCATGTTGTAATCTGATGGCTTTTAATCCTGCTGGAGGAAACTAGATGTAGAAGTGTAGTGCAGAGCACTGGAGATTGGCAAATAAAACAGCTTTATCTCTGTACTTACACGTGTGCCTGGATTTACTCCTACCAAGCAGGTCTGTCATCCCTGGGGCATTTGGCTGCAAAGGGCAAACGTGTGTATGAACATCGACACACCTGAAAATGAGCTGAGAGGATGGAGATTTCTGAATTACTGCTGACACAAGTTAAAAAATGTACCCTAATCTCATTGTGAGGACATTTAAATGCGCTGTAGGGTCCGAGTGCTGCAAGGAGGCAGATCTCCGTGGCTCTGCGGAGGGGAGCAGACCTGCCCGCAGGTGGAGGGTCTGTATCGACGCAAGTGTTGGGGGCCTCTATCGAAGTCTTAGAGCTGTGTTCTGACAGTCAGGCATGCTGTTAGCCATCCTGTAGTTTTACTCAATATAAAAATCAATGGTTTGGGGTTTATTTTATCCCTTTCTTTGCAAACAAAGGTCTATTTACAGTGAACATATGGGATCCTCAAACAAAGGCCGTCTTTAAAATAACCAGTGTCTGAAAATAAATTAAAAAAAAAATTTCTAAGTATATAGCAAGGCTAAATTTCTCTTAAGTTGAAGGCATGCAATTAAGAAGCAAAGCAAATGAAAATAAAGATACATCTGTGCTCTACCACACAACTACACATAAAGGCGTAAAATTGATTCTGGCGTCTATCCCGTGTACCTGCAAAACAGCCTAGAAGCTCAGTACCACCGTGTAACACCTCATTACGCCGGCTATTCCCACTGTGCAGAGGTAGGAACAGCCACTGGGCAGCCTCACCTGGCCGTGCTGATAGGGCTGCTGCTAACGAGCTGCATTTCCACAGGAGGAAGGGTAGTGCTGGCGTCGGAGCAATTTCCTGGAACATCAGGGTTCGATGCAGCTCTTCCAGAGCCTCTCAAGCACCCTGGCAGACTCCAGCAGCCTTCGCCATGCTCCAGCCTACAGCAGGTAGAATAATTTTACTTGAAACAATTCCCTAGCAGGCATTGCCATTTGAATTCAATTACTGTTTGGAAAAAGCAGACGCATTAGAAGAATTTTTTTAATTTTTTTTTTTTTTCCCAAATAAGAGGAGACAATTCTTTTGGATCAAAAAGCTTCTGCATTTAATTTTAAACTCGCTCTTTATTTGAAAGACTACATTGCGCCAAATAGAAAAGGGAAAGAATTAAAAATGAAATAAAACATTTTAACTTTTGAAGTAAATATTTGAAAATAAAATGTGCAGGCTGCTCTAAAATGATCTTTGTCACTATTTGGATAAAGATTATACAATTTTGGAGGTTTGTTCAGATTTTTTGGATGAACATATTTCCAAAACTCTCCTTTATTTTTTTTAAGGGAAAGCAAAGGTTTTCCCTTTGCTTTCATCCTACTAATTGATTTCCTAAAGCATACAAAACTGTCTGTTGAAGGGTCTGCATGAAGATTTCATAAACTGTGGGGTTTTTTTATTTCAGAATGTATCTTTAATGTCATGGGGAACACTGTTTTCATCTTCAGGTAAGATCAAACACTGTGTATTTCCTCTGCTGAGAAAACCCAAATCATATTAAGCACATCTGGTTTAACAATTTCACTAGAGACTCTTGTTATTACTCAAGTTCAGTGAAATTTTCATGAAGGCCTTTGACGCTTTAGTGTCAGGGTGTAGAAGAAGGGGTCCAGCTTTCACACAAAAGACACTTTTCTTTGTGCCTACAACCTGACTCTGCCTTTCCCCTCCGCTACTATTTCTTAATATGCTCTTTGTGGCAGTCTGTTTTATTTGTTTATTTAACCTTTTTCATAGATTCAAATTCTGGTCATCTTGCCAGCTGCTCAGAACTGGCTGAACGTAATCAGTCCCTGCAAAGCTTAGGAAGAGGGACATCTGTCCTTTCCCCCTTGGAACACCAGGCACCATACTCCCTGCATTCCTCTCCTCTCTGTGGACTTGTGGCCAACCAGAAATATTGATATTGAAATCAATATCAAAAGTTCAACAGACATTGGTACAGGTGTTAGCTCAGTTAACCAGCCACTACATGATTTGGTCCTGTTGGGCAATTTTAAAAAATTTTTTCTTTTTTAATAAGGTTAGATGACCAGAAGCCTCTGTGGGCACTGAAGAAAGACAGTAACCAGCTGCCTGGGGAGACATTCAACCCCAGGCCTGGCAGTTGCGAAAAGTCATACAGAGCAGCTTGTAGTCATCAGTGTACAGATGGAACTACCCAATACAAGGCAGATTTATAGCTAGAAAGGCAGAAGATAATCTGATGTACAGGTAACCTGTTTAAGGACACCTCATTTCTCATTTCTTTGGGAGAAATAAGCTCTGGTTCATTTCTAGAAAGCAAAACTGTGATCCAAATAATGAAAAGACTTGAAGAATGGATACCTAAACCACAGGATTATTAAGGCAGTCGCTGTTGTATAAGAGAAATGAATTCTGCAGCAGTGTCATGTGTTTTAGTTTTTGTGGACTGTTTAAATGGATTCCTACAAAAATAAAGGCTTCTGAAGAAGATAACTCCAAGACCATCTATCTTAGTTGTCTTGAATTCAATACAGGTTAAATAAGATAGCCTAGGTTTAGTCTGTTGTAAACAGTGATTCACTGAGCAGGATTCAGCTGTCATGTACTTTTTGTACAGGAATTACTTAACTGAATGAGTATGGGAGATGATACTTTTCTTCAGGTCTCGGAGAGACAGCTGAGGGTATATAACTTTGATCAGTTAACAATGTTAGAAACAGAAATTATGTTGAGTTTAAAATTCTGACTTGCAGGCTGCAATCCAAGTCCCCAGTTTATAGAAGTTGTATTCAATATTATGCACATAAATCTGGTGGAAAGGCTGTGAGGTTTTTTGTGCTTATCAGTGTCAGTCCCGGCTAAGACACAGAGTTGGCTTAAATGGGTTTTGCAGTAATGATGGCATGCAAGATAACAATTGTGAGCATTTCTAAACTCTGATGATTTGTCAAAAACTCACCCTGAGATGAGAAATTTTACTGAGCACATAGTCTAAGGGTTTCAAGATTAAAGACTGCTCAGTACAGCTGGACAAAATGCAGCAAGTACGTTTTATAGAGAAAAAAAATGATGGCATGCAATATTGTTTTCCTTTAGATGCAGCAAAAAACCACCCTGAAGTGCAAAAGCACCTGTAAAAATTGCAAAAATAACATTCAAAAAGCCTTTTGGAAAACACTTCTGCCTCTTGGAACATCACAATATTGCATAAAGTTAGGGCCACCCAACTGATCTATGGAAGGATCAGATCAAAGTTTCTGCCCTGAGTTTGTGTCTTCCAGGTTATTTGGTGGTAGGTAACAAGGGGAAAATTTTCAGAGAAATAATGTCCACCCAGATCAGCGGAGCATTCACCCCAGTGTCACATGAAATAGTTACAGCCTTTCCTGGTGCTCCTTTTGGCTATCAGAGCTTTGCTAGAGGTTTCGGCTGAAGGTGATAAAGCTGGCTGCCTTCCCCTGTTATGGATGACTGTCAATAGGAACGTCCTCATCTCATGCATTATTAGTGACAATGGGAACATATTGTTTAAGTAGTAAGTAAATCAGTAACCATTTAAGCAGTAGAGTCGTGCAACTTCAGGGGCAAGCTAGGGATGCCTATAAGCTTTATCTTTTTCTCTATAGTAAATCTGAGTTTAAGGTGTTCAAATGGCATTGTTAGATTTTTTTCTGTTTTCTTCTGAAAAGCTCAGCTAAGGAATTTGGTTTTCATGATGCCCCTTAGGGTCCCCACAAAGTAATAAGTCAGCATCATTTTCTAGCTGCAGTTGATAACATTTATTGCTAATTCTTTAAACCCTTCTCTAAAAGAAAACAAGTCTGCAACCTGTATTGCACCCACAGGAATAATCTTTCTTTTCCTCAGTTTGGTAATTCAATTGTGACTTGTAAACTTGTGCAGTTGTAGCAAAAAAAGTATACAGTCAACTCTAATCTATCTTGAGGAAAGTAAAAAGTGCTTACCACTACTGGTGTAGTAAATCCTGGCTGCTTTATTAAATAAATGTAGAATTTCACTCAGAAGCCTTAAGGAAGAAGAGTTTTAGAATATCTGAACAATTTAGCACATTTTGAAGCTGAATAAAGATTGATTCAATTCTGGAGTGAGATTTAAACCGATGGTATAACAAATCCAACTTAAATTAACTTGAAAAGTATAGGCATTATTTATGTCTTCTGAATTGTGAAAGGCAATTCTTGAGGATCATTGTCTTTCTGGTACTGGAAAAATAAAGACTGAAAAAGATCCCATAGCTATTTGTAATTGTAAGACAGATCTTTAATGGTCTTTACATAATCGTTACACACGTGAGCAGGACAAGATCCAGCAGACAGTTAAACTCACGTATAATGCTAAAAGCTGAAGTGATTTCACAGATTTTGATATGCCTGCTTCCATGTCTGAAGTTATGCATCTGCTTAATTCTTTGTTGCACCAACAGAAGAGACTTTACAGGGATCGGTAATGCTTTAAAAAGTAATTTGGCACACAAGCAACCAATGAAATTTCTCTCGCTGTGCTAAACTAAGGACATTGCTCAAAGATGAAATCTCCTCCCCTCTTTCAGGAGTCTCTGACTGAACTGTGATATTGTGGGTGGATTTAGGCACCAGACCCCGCCTTCAGAGCAGGACAAAGTCAAGATGACTCACATTAGTATTAATAAAAAATCTGCTGTCTTCTAACAAAGGAAAGGATATGAAAAGATGATAAATATTAAAAACACATCCCCCTCTAGCCCAGGTGGGGTGACGGGAGCAGATGTTGTTTTAGGTGTTACGCCACCGCCACCCACCTCCCAGCCCCACCTGGGCTCTCAGCTGGGATGAGGAGCAATGTCCAGGCTGGGACTCGTGACAGTTCCCTGCCCTTTTGCTGGACTAGCAGTAATGCCAGCTCTCCCAAGGCTGTTCTCACAGGTTAAAGCTTCTTTCTCTTGAGCACCAAAGGAGCTGATCTCCAGAGGACACTGTCTTCCACTCAGCGTTGGTGAGCCCTCTCTCATTTGGGTGTACTTCTCATTGCCCCCCTGGGGGGAAGATGGGCGCCAAAGGATTCCTCTTTGCTTTATCTTGAGGCTGTTTAATTCCTCTTTCAGTTTTCAAGAAGACTACAGTGAGAATTTTTTTCCAGAGCGCTTGGTCTCTTAGATGTGCTATGCCTAGAGACTTTCCCTGGGGTGCTCCTAAATCACTTTGGGTGCTTTTGAAAATACCTGTTTCTAGGTGGTCTAAGGTGGGTTTGATCCTGGTGCATGTTCCTCCTGTTGACCTGGGTAGGCAGAGAGCTGCCAGGCTAACGGCTGCTACCCTTCTTTTCCCAGTTTGTGACAAGAAAGTTTGCTCTGGCAAAGCATTGTGAAATGGACTCCTACAAATTTATAAAAGCCAAACTATTTTGTTCAAAGAAAGAAAGAAAGGGTGAAAGCAAAGATTCAGAAAGATTTCCTACAAGCAGAATTTACTATTATTTCTTCCCTCGTATTATTGCAAAAAGATGGAGAAGTTTTACAAAAAAGACTTCCTATTCTTTGAATGAGTCATAGTAATAATATAACATTTTATATATACTTCTTTCTCCATCTGTGGAACCTCTGTTATCTGAAAATAGTCTAGCACTGTAGAGCTGTCCTTGTTGCAGCTGTAGAGAAACTGAGTCATAGACAATTTATTTGCTTGGTTTGTCCCCAGTCACCCGGGTAATGTTTGTCAGAAAGGGACACAGAACTCAGGTTCCCCAAATCTGCCCCCCCAGGTATAACTAGTTCCTTTATCTTTAGTAATTAGATAATTTTAAGCAATGGTCTTCATGGTGATCTCTCATAGCTTGGTGTAAAGAAGGGAAAGCTCAACTTACATCAAGAGTACCGCAGTCATGGAGGTGCAAAACTGGAGTTGAGAGCTGAGCAGCGTCATAGCTTGGGAAAAAAATGTTATTTATATCACATAGGGGCATGCCAGAAAACACCCAGAGAAACAGGAGCACAAAGTCTGCCTGGTCAGTTGAATCTGACCTCCTGCAAATTCACCAAGATGGGTTTTCAATATCTTTTGTGGATGGAGCATGACTCAGGTGATGAAGCAGAGTATTGTCATGTGCATACTGGGATTGCCTGGATTCTGCAAGAGTGGGCATCTACATTTCAATCATTCCTGTACAGTTTAGTCCTGTATTTCATATTGAGATACACTAGATTTGATACATCTGAGTCATTATATAGATTTTGAAAATCAATACTTGTTTTATCATCTCTAAACATTTTGTATATTTTTATTCCCCCAAATAACCAAGGTTATTGCCAGTGCAGAAGCACCAGCATGGAGCGGGTTACAAAATATATTATGCTTTCATGTATTAAAGATGCTTTCTCAAAATTCTTACTGGCATTGTGAATACACAAATTCCCTTTGGCATTCTGTCTGATGTTGTCTACACAGATTGAGGCAAGTGGTCGGCATTTATCTTTGAAATGGTTAGGAACTGGATTATTTATGTATTTATGCATCATGGTTTCTAGATGCTTATTCTTTACCAATGGATAAGATGTCCCCATTTAGACTTACAAATGTAAACCTGGGTGAAGTTGTAATACTGCAGAATATAGCTACACTGCTAGGAACTGTTTTGTAAACAAGATTAATTTATGTGGCAATGAGCTGCCAGGTCACTGGCCTTGAACTGTGGTTAAAATGTAGTTAAAACAGTACTTCAGAGTACTTCAGAGACAATTATGAATGGCTTTCAGTACTGGTCATACGACTGTATTTAATTCGCCTGCAACATGAGCTTTTGATGGGAGGAGGATGGATATCCTTTTTAGCTACATAAGTAAAAAACAGATCTAAAAACCAGAACTGAGGACTTGAAATGAAATAGGATTAAATCATCTTAATTTATGGCCAGACTCTAAATTCAAATCTCTACAACCATAAGAGTTGTAGTAAAACAATGCCTGCTCTTTAAACATTGAGTAATGTGTTCAACGCCAATGAAAAATGTACTACATCAACAATAAGTATTTTTTTCTCTTTGAAGTTTGAGAATTTTAGGGTTGGTCACAGAGAAAGTGGGAACCAGATAGCACAGGGACGTTTCTTTGCTCCTAGCTTTTTTCCCAGCTAATATTTTACAAAAACATTACAGAATCCAACAGTGCAGTTTAGCAAAGTTTTTCTTAGCTCTGTGCTCATTACTATGGTTCTGTAGGCTACAGAAATGCCTGTAAGCTACATAAATAAATTAATGCACTAAGTGCGGGTTGAGCTCAAAGTGCTTAAAACCTGGTTTTACTTCAGTCCAAATCAGCTCACAGGTAGGGCACTGATTGCTACAAAAGCCCTTGGTGTGATAAGGGACAGTTCAAACTGAGACCAGACACACTTAAACTCACGTTCACTTAATTTGCAAGCCTTGGGGGATTTTTGTCTATAAAAGGGGCACAACTGACTGCTGAGTCTGGGATTAGAAATAAAGAAGGCTAAAGAAGTATGTAAATGAGATGACAAGAGCCTCTGCTACTGGGTTTTCTTTGGTAATATGGCCCCAACCAAACAAAAATAGGAAACCCCACACTTTATTGCAGTGGTCTGGCCAGAGCTGATCTACTCAACAGATGATCTATGCATCCAACAGATCCTTAAAATACAATGTTCTTACCTGATATAAGAAACTCCCTCCAGAAAGACTGGATATTAGAAAAAAATTCTTCACTGAAAGGGTTATCAAGCTTAGAACAGGCTGCTGAGGGAAGTGGGTGAGTCATTATTCATGGAGGTATTTAAAATATGTAGATGTAGGGCTGAGGGACATGGTATTGTGGTGGCCTTGGAGTTAGGTTAGCAGTTGGACTTGATGATCTTAAAGGTCTTTTCCAACTTAAATATGCTTTTGCCAAGAAGGTTGGGCCAGATAATCCTTGAAGTTCCTTCCAGTCTGGTATTCTATAATTCTAAATGATTCTATGATTATATTAAAGTTGTTCATACTATGGAGTGATGTGCAAAGAGAGTTCTAAGTTGCAATCTTGAATTTCAGATTTCTAGGGATGGGTGAAGTGAATTCAACAGACAGAGTCTTAATAAACCCCTACGATTTTAGTGAAAGTCATATCCAAACCCGTAATGGAACAACTTCTACAGAAATCATGGGGAAAAAGTCATACATATTTCATACTGGGACTTCAGCTTGATTCATTGTCATTCCATATTCTGCATATTTACAACTTTGAAAAACTCTCAAGGTGGACTGGATGATTTGTGGGACAATGTGGGAACTGTCAGCAACTATGTGCATTGGAGACACTGGCATGGACCTCCATTTACGCTACCTTACGAACCCCATGTCTTTGCTGTGAAGCAGCATGTCAAAGTCTCAGTGTGAACGCTCTGTTTAGGTGTAAAATAACCTTAGATGAACGTAGATGAATTTCAGAGGAGTGTCTAGGGGGTTTATGCTATCCCATACTTAAGGCACTTTTCTCCTGATCAAATGCATTAAATATTTTTAGTGCGCTCCTAATTTATATACTTGATACATTTCATTGAGTCTCTTTAACTGCTTCTTTGCCAAAAAAAAAAATGGAAAAAAGAAAAAGCCATAAGCAAAAGGCAGCAATGCAAATGGACAGCTCAGTGTATTTTGCATCAACCTGTTGCGCAGTGGGGTGTGGGGTGGTCCCTGGGTCTGCAGGGCTGGAGGCTGAGCAAGTCTTTTATTCTAGGGAGCAGCAGTTGGGGGCAGAGAGCAAATCACCCCTGTGTTTATGTGGCCAGTAAAGCATGAATGCTGTGACTGAACCAGGGATTTGGCTCCTTTCCAGACCCACAGCCAGCTTGTTCATGATAGCTATTCAACCCGTTTAAACCCAAGGTGTATTTGCAATAGAGAGGCTGATTCACAAGAGTCTAACTTGCTGATCTGTGAACTGGGCCAGCTCTGCTTATTTCTGCTTTACATTTGACATGGCTAAAATGATCTTACTTGCTTCCATGAGGCTTTGGCTAAAGCCTTTCGTTTACTTGGTCTGCAGTTTCTCAGGAAGAGTGTGAGATATTTTCTATTGAATTTGGATCTGAAACCTATATAGACTCAGCCTATTTCTAATCTGAAACTCAACTATATTTACTTTCTCCAAACCTAGATTTGATGACATTTCAGCATCACAGGTAATATCTTTTCTTAATGAGAAGGACTTGCGGAGTCTATGCAACAGAATTCAAATTAACAGACTTAAAAACAAGGGCACAGAGCATTGTCTTCTACTAGGGCATTTCTGTCTAGTGGGACTGGTGCTTGCTTTCATTACATGGGGATAAAGAAAGTTGTTTGTCTTGTTGTTTTTGGATACTTCAGGCATTCAGTATGTGGCCACAGCTTAGAAAAGCCGCACTTCATGGAACTCGGTTGGTAATTCTTCATTCTCCAACATGAAGAAAACATAGGAATAAAATTAGCCCCAATTGTTAACAAAGATATATCGAGTTACTGATAGGCTCAGCATCCCCCTTGCATCCTGCTGACTGCTTTCATAAAGTTCTACTCACTGCCGTCTGCCAAGGTTTTCTGAATGTGTTGTATATGCACAGATAATACAGTCTTAAATAAATACCAGATTACTGTGATAATCTTTAGTCTATTTTCTAAGGCCACCTTCCTTCAGAGCTGCACGCTGAAGGCAAGAGTGGGGATAAAGAGCAGGAGAAGGCAAAGAACGTGCTGTACAGGACAGGAAAGGGGTTACAGAAAATCGGCTCCAACTAGGAATCCAGCTTGGTTCCCTATTTCCATCGGCTCATTGCTTAGTGTCTTCAATGGCCAAAGTAAAACCATGGGTAAGCACATTGGTACATCTTTGACAGAGCCATAACTACTACCACATGCCTGACAGTAAGTAATTGAGGCTAAGGCACCTGATGAATGACTCTACTTACTTACGGGAATAGATTATTTCTTATTTGAGAGGGATTGTAAATGCTATAAGGACTATGAACAGAGAGATCTCATGTGACAAGGAAAGTTGGTACTGATATAATATTAGGGAAAATATCCTACTTCTAATGGAAATCATACTGTTAGATAATAATCTGTACGTCATCCAGACCCAAACAGACAGATAAAAGGACAAAAGAGAAGACTAAAAGTAGAAAAATAACACTGCAGGGTAAGCAGCCAAAACTCTTTATTAAGAACAGCTAAAAGTTGTGGGTAGTTTCTACAAGAACCTCTGGTGAAATCCAGATTGCTAGAAATCTTCAAGCCAGTGTTTGAAAAGTACCAGCAAGTGAGAATCTGGAAATCTAAGTCCTTTGGAAATCCTTTGTTCAGCTCAGTGCATAAGCTCTCCCCTGTCTCCTTCCTGTCCTCACCAACACCTTTGAATTCAATTGTATAAGGTCTTTAGGATTCAGCCCCTGTTCAAAGCCACAGCCTGTCTCGATTTGGGTAAAAATAAACCGCGTCTTACTGTTTTTTATGAAGCAGAGCAGCAGCAGCAACATCTGGCAAAACAGACACGGGTGTGTGTTGTGTTGCAGGTTTTTCACGTGGTGTTATCTCACCCTTCTGTAAGATGCAGAGAGAACTTTATAACACGTAACCTCTCCCGTGAAAACCTGACGAGATCTTTTGTGCCTTGCAGTGCTGTAAACTGGGCCATAACCAAGTCCATCCATGCAGCTGCCTAATAACATTTAATTGCTTTATAACTCAGAAGCAAACTGTGTTGATTTAACTGTGTTATAAAAGAAGGCTTTGCTATTATTTCTTTAAAGTGCAAAACCCTGGCTTGCTTTTTTGGAGCATTTACTGTCTTTTTTAAATTTCAAGTTAATAGCTCTTCTGACAATGTGAAGGAAAAGTATTTGTAATATTATCGTCTCAGTTCCTATATACCTCAGTCTTGGAATGTGTCATCACTTTTATTCAAGTGTTAGCTTTTGTTGTAAGTTTTCCTTATTCTAGTTTTAATGAAAATTTTAGGAATGTAATGAAAATATAATCCTGATGCTTAATTATGGCATAAGCCTAGTAGAGTTTATGCATAACAAAAATGTCAAGGCCCGTATATTCTGCTAGAAGCCCTTACTTTTAAGCAATGCAATTAATTATACTTGAACATCCTGGAGGTTTATTGCTTCAGATAAAAGCATTCAGAGCACCTTCTTGACTATTATTTCTAGAAGAAAAACAGTGTAAAATAAAGATAATTGAAGTATCTTTGACAGACAGGGTTTTTTTTTAAGGAACTCTGTTGCTTTAATGAAAAGCATCCTTAAACAAATTTATAAGAAACTACTTTGCATACAAAATTTTGGTTTATGTCAGCCTAGGTCATACTTTACTTTATTCTATGCCTTTAAATATAACATTGTACATTTACATTGGTGATCTGGGTGCCAGTTTAATTATCTAATGTCAACTTCTGTAAGACTGATAAAACTATTAAAACAGAAATTCAGTGCTAGGGTGGAATGATGCTACTAAAATTGAAAAATAGCCCTTTAGTTCTGTCACCAATACTGGCACCACTAAATTTCTTTCCAATATAAAAGGTGTTTGGTGTAAGTATTGCTGAATGGAAGCCCACGACCGTATTACGAAGACATACAAAGGTAAGTCTGAGGGCTGTGCCTTCAAGAATTGTACTAAACTGGCTATTTTATTGTGGTTAGGATGTTGACACTAATTTGATTGACTGCTGTATGCATCTTCCGGAAGAGGAAAAAAAATCCATTAAAACGTTACACTTAAATAAAAGCCCCCAGCAAATTGCTTGCTGCAGAGAGCTGTTTGCATGAGAAAGAAGAAAGGGCATAAGAAGCTTTTGCAAACTAGTGGCATATGTTTTCTTGATAAAATGTGTAATTCTCTCCTTCTCATTGTGCATTTTAGTCATCATGTCTAGCTATAAGAAACTCACACTGATTTTTATCAGTTTGATTTAAAAACAATGTATTTTTCCAACAGCTAGATTTAGTAATAGTTTCTTATGGAGCAGCTTTTATTTTGTTTAATCAATGATATTGATTTCCCTTTAAATATAAAGATTGCACAGTTCAACACTGGATGCAACAACAGTATTTTAAAGATGAAGTGACTGCCTGGTTTGTTAAGGTCTCTTCTCAACATATCACCCTTTGTTTAACAATTTTGTTTACAATTAATCTTCATGAATTAATGGCTTTTGATCCTTAAGAGTGAAAGCTTTAGTATATATTAAAACAAAGGTTTTGTCAGTTTTCAAGGGTCTCTTTATACATTCTGGGTTAGTTTTTCTAATCAAATTTATTTATGTAAAATACCATTGTATAGATTTAATTTCGTGTGAGTATCAGTAAGCCCTAATCTTCACCTCTTTACCCTGAGTTGCGTTTGTCATCATCTTGGGCTTGCTGGGTGGGCACTTCTCAGAGTGATTAAGGGTTATGGGACCCAGCTCGTTACTCTGTGTGTGAATAAGAGAGACTGAGGGAGTGTGGCTCTGCTGGGCCAAACTGGACCACATGCCGGTGCACCGGCAGCGTTCTCCTGGGGGGCAGCTCGGAGCCCCGGGCGGTCAAGCTGGGGGTGCAGGCTGCTGGGGGCATGGGGTTGTGATCACAGCTAGAACACAAAGTAACCCTCTTAAAACAACTGCTTTTGGACAATAAATTCTATTTTTGAAGCTTCTGTTCTGATCCCCTCTTTTCCTGGCTATTCAAAAGAATTGCATTTGGTTGTGAGGTTTTAGTTTGCTTGGTTTTTTGGTTTTGTTTTTTTTTTTCTTGTTGTTATTTTGTTTTATAAAAGCTATGAGCTGGAATTCTTGGGCTTCTTTGGATTTGCTTCTCCTATTCTTTTAAAGTATTCCCTCTTTTCCTCTCCCTGTTCTTGAGGGAATTACAAACAACGAAGAGCCCATGAACAACTAAGAACAAGTAAGGGCTCCTCCGTGTCTCACTTTTCTAAGTCTTTTCCATAGCAAATGTTGGAGGAGAAGGTCTAAAGCAAGTAAGCTCCAAAAAGCTCCAAACCCATCCTCTTATTATCTCTTAAGTGTTTTCATTCAAAGAATTTAAAAATATTAATAGGTAAGAATGCATTCTTAGCCAGACCCAGTTCCTCATCCTTTTTTTTTTTTTTGCTTTCCACCAAGTTTTTCCTGCAGTAAAAGAAGACAAAAAAATAGAAAAAGAAAAATATCTTTACACTCTCCGTGTTTCACTTTGTTACAGCCTTCTTTAGAAGAATTTAAGAAATGTTAGATAGTGGTAGCAGTGAGGGGAATCTGTTCCCCAAATAACTCCCATTTTCCTATGTAAGAAATTGAAAGGACCCAAGTTTTTAATTCAAATTATTACACTGGAATCCATCTAAAAGAAGAATGCCTATTTCTTTCTGGATTGAAACTTTTGAGAAACCTTTAATGGAAAATTTCTGAATGGATTTTGAACACTAAAAAGTATTACAGGAAAAAGAAAGCGAAGCATATGACCATCTGCAGCATGAAATGTTGAAGTCTGATCTTTTTATCCCTTCTGTAAAGAAAAGCTGATGTCTCCTGAGGAGAGGTGTTTCTCAGTTTCTGTTGTTCACTGCTTCTCTGTGCTGCTTTTACCTGACCTCAGAAATCCAGAAAGCTGGTGAGGCTCATTCTTAAAAACATGAATATGTATTAAATGCAATTAATGCTTTCACACACCATTTACACCTAATAGGAAAGATCTGATAGCTTGCTACAATGTGCGAAATGCGTTTATTTATAGTATCCAAAAATATCCCAGTTTCTTCCTCAACTACTCTATATAGCCAGCACCTGAAAAAAGAAGCTATAAGAAACCAAAAAGCCCCTTCCCAAAACTCTTGAATGAAGTTCACTCCTGTACAGAAGGATGGGTTAACTGGGGATTCAGAGACACAAAATCCTTGCACTGGTGCTATGCAAAGGGGTAAAATTCAGAATAGGAGAATTAAGAGGAAAACTATATGAAGATTTGAACTAATATATAGGAAATTATGCTGCTAAATGTCATGGAATATTTGAACTCCAAATGATACTTCTAACATTAAAAAACCCAAATGAACCAAACCACCTGTTTCTGACAGAGTAAGATATTAATGAATTATCATGGCAACACGACATACTGCATATTTTTGCTGGAGATAAGACAGGACAGGTACAGCGGCTGGTCCATAGGTTGTCATCCTTCCCCTTGCAGCTATTTGCCTTTGCTCAGTCTGCTTTCTCCCAGTCCCTTTGCTCCATGCTGTCCTATACAGAGCTGAACTGATTACATTGATCCAAGAATCACTAAAAAAAGCTGTCGGTAAGACATGGAGTGGGAGTTGGAAATGTTAGCTCTCCATACTCCTTGATTTGAGAATGTCTCCAAGAGGATAATTGTGAGCGAGGGTTGCACTTTTCCCAGTTCTCACAAAACACACAGAGTAATGACAGCAGACTTACAGGATGAATGACGTAGACATATTAGAACAATTAAGCATGTCTCCTTTCACACTTAGTGTTCTGCCCATTTTTATGAATTCAGTGAAGCTACCACCTGGAGACCTGGGACCATATGCTGTTGTACAGTCTCAGAAAAGAGACCAAGATCCTTTAGTCAGGAACTTCTCTAGCTCTCAGTTCCTGCTTGTGGTTTCATATCTTTCCACTTCATCCTGAGACCCTCAAAATTGTCTTTCCAACACCATCAGACTCCATTACTATTGCCTCTATAGCATAACATGTTTGATATCCTATAATGCAATAAAGGTCAGCTGGTGTACATTTGACATCTAAATTGTATTAAGAAAGGAAAATCATTATAAAACGAATATGGTGAGATTCCAGTACTCTGGATGATACCCTATGGAAGGCTGCTCATGTGCCACAGAAGCCAAGGAGAAAGAAAGGACATCATAAATGCCATAAAGGGTTGAGGTTTTTTTGTTTTCTTTTCACAGTCACAGTGCTGGAATATGAGCAAATTCTTATTTACTTTGTTCAATGCCACAATTAGTGAAAATCAAAGTGTCTGCAGATGCATTTTATACTGCAAATTATTAGGTAATTAACCTTAATGCACCCTGCTCAGAATCTCCAGCTTTCCAACATAGCTGGCACCCTGCTCAGAATCTCCAGCTTTCCGACATAGCTGAGACCATCTTTCAAATGCAATAATACATATGACTACATCACTACTTAATTATAAATAAAAGGAGCCTCTAATGCAATGTGAGGGATTTGGATGGTGCTAATGGAGAGTGCAGGAGGAAGAGGAAAAAAGAGAGATGGAGAAAATGAAATCATCTTTCATCAGAGCAGAAAGACAAAGATTCATATCACAAGAATCCAAATAAAAGAGCATCCAACCAAAGGATGCTTTACTTGCACACGGATTCATTTTATTATGTTGTCTTCCGCAAGGGATTGTGTTTGTTCTCTTTCCCAACAACAACAAAAATGTTTTATGTTTAAAACAACAGGGATAATAAATGAATAAACCAGATTATCTATAAATAAATCCGAGATTGTTGGAACCTGTATCGGGGCTACCCATTTCTGGTTTTATGGCAGAAGCGGGCCCCTGCAATGTCAGGGACCATAAGACTGAAACAGGTGCTTTCACTTGTATTTTCACAGCGTGACAGCTAACGTGATGAACTTTCAAGGCTCCATAGAGGATCCTGCCTCCCAACAGATGGAGTTTGCACAAAGCAATCAGGACTGCTTAGACTTCCCACAGTAACAGAGTGGCGATGTACTCCTGGAGCTCTTAATATTTTCCACCTAAGAATACCAGCTGTGTTCAACAGGAGAAAGACAATATTAATTCTAGCTACTGGAACATGTAGATACATGTATCAAATAAAATATTATGCTCTATGTTTGAGAACATCTAGAGGAGAGAGCTTTTACATCACTAGAGAAACTTGATTTGGGTTTGAGGCCCCGAAGTTGCAGAACCAATGCTCTGCCTCCGCGTCAGAAGGCTCAGGCAGGACAGCTAAAGGCATTTTTGCTGGCAGCAAATTTCCACCCCCCGCTGCCTTGGGTCAAGATGGGGCCTGTCCTCTAGGCCGTTTCCCTTTGCATTTCCCACCTGTGATATCTGGAGCCCTAGAAAGACTGGTGATGCAGAATAGCTCAGAAGGGATGCATAACATCCATAGGAAAAAAGTGTTATTGATGAGGCTAGATGAGCTCTAGATTTGGCAGCAAATCGCTGTCAGAGGCAGAGTCCAGGAGAGCAGACCCACACTCTCTTACTGCACCCAATGTACTTTATCTTAGACACATGCTCTATCATGGCTACGAAGAACTCATCTGGTTTTGTCAAACACAAGTGTGTTACCTTTTGGCTTCAGCCTTGCAGCTGTTAGCTGAAAGTACCTAAATTACAACTTACTCCCCTATAAGATTAATATGAGAAATGCATTATTTCCACAATGAGTGAAATTGCTGCGACATTGTATCTGTATGAAAAAAAGAGAAGGAAAAAGGAAAAAGGACACATCTCGTAATATATTGCTGGTTATGTGACTCTTTCAAAAAAGCAAATATGGGTTGGTTTTGTATCATCTGAAAGGGGAGGAAGGAGAAACAGGTCTGATGACACAAGTGAGATCTGTCATTAAATCACAGCATTAAAATAGTACTTCAAGATTTCTGTGTGCATGAAAAGAACTGGAAGGGCTATTTGTCTCTTCGTGGGTGAGAATAACTCCTATTGACATTAATGTGATAGGTTTGATTTATGTTGAGCACAGCTCAATGGATGAGGTTCGTTTACGCCAAGTAAAAGTGGGGAAGCTTACTGGAGGAATATGAATAATCTGAGAAAAGCTTTTAAGTTTAGCAGAAACCTTCAACTCCTGTGTGCTGTTAGCAATGACGTGCTGCATTAGCTCTCCAAAGCCGAGTGAGGACTGCAGACTTCTTAAAAGAAGGGAGTTGTAGCTGCAGTTCCCCCACTGTGAAAACATGTACGTATGCAAGTGTCAACACAAGAGTATAGGGCTATGAGAAAATAGAAGGAAACAAGCCTTTATACAGCAGATTATTCATCTCCTGCATTGCAGCTTTCTATCGTGTGCTGGCAGACAACATGACTTGAAATACTGAACAGTCCATGCTTAAAAAATACACTAAATAACATTTATAAAATTGTCAGCATGGGGAAACAGAAAGGATTAGGAATAAAAGTCGGGGCTGTTGGATGTAGATCTGCTCCGCACACAGATGATGTGGCAGATGTTGGTGCTCTACATGACAAGAAGAAGAACGCAGGCTGGTGCCTCAGTAATGAGTAACAGAGGAGATGAAGGCTTCCATTTTCAGTGGGAATTTTCTTTGAAGTTCCGGGAATGTTTTGACCCAAAACAAGCACTGTTGGAAGGGGAGAGGAGGAAGTGGGGTGGTGGAGTTTTGCCAGTTCAGACAAATAAGCAAACTACAACCTTGTGGGAAGTCTCTTACAGCTGGAATGAAGCAATCACTTTTCTCTGTCTTTTCAGTTGTCACTAAAAAGCCAAACCCAACAAGCTGAAGCACCTTGTGAATCACAACATTAAATATGGCTTGTTACAAAACAGCTATTTCTCTAAAAGTTGAGCAGCATAGGTCAGATCCAGCCACTGTTCTGGGGCTTTTCAGCAGAAGGCAAGGAAGAAGGAAAGAGGTTTTTTCCTTGTGATCTTGATCCAGAGTCAGCTGGATTTTTGCCCTGCATAAAAGAAGGTACCAGACATAGTCTTTCCCCTCTCCTGGGTCTTCCTCAGAGGCTCAGCATCATCCTCAGTATCAAATACAACATCCTTCCACCTCTGAGGGGAGCAATTCTGTCCACCTATCTACTCCAAACAAAACAGTTGTGTTTCTGGAAGTGGCGCACCAATGACAGCAGCTAATATTTAATTCAGAGGTAAACAGACGTAGCTCTAACAGTCATCTCATTTTACATCCATAGAATATCTGAACCTGATTGTCCCTAACCAGAGGTCATCGACTTTTTGCACATGTAAAGGGAATAGATTTTTTCCCATCCTTTTTTTTCCTCTTGCAAATGAGGAGTGGCTAAAAATGTCCATATTCATGAATGATAGTTCAGCAGAAATGTACACTATTTTTATGTAAACACTAAATTATAAATCAATATAAGAGGTACAAAACAAGGAGCACAATAACCCTCACCAAGATGAGTCACACAGAAAAAAGAAGCCACAAAACTTTGAAAATAGAACATGCAACTTTCTGAGAATAATCAGTTTCATGTTTTCTTATAATTTAATTATGAACCCAATTTTGCAACAATTTTTTAAAGCAGGTAGTTAGCATTAAAGTACTTTATATGCAATTATCTGCTATTGAGCTTCCTCATTATACAGCAGTTGCTACATAAATTTTCCTGTTGTTTAAGCATATTTTTTGCCATTTGCAGGTTTCACTTGTAACCTAATAATACAAACCATTTGATCCAAGATCAACGGTCCTGTTTTACATGCCAGTTTCCAAGAAATTCTTGTTAAATAGGTAACATGGTGGATTCAATATGTAGAAAAGGACTTTACATTTCATGTGAGCTCTGTAAGAATAATATTGCGTAAAGACTTTCCTATGATTACATATTGACTCTTTCACAATATGACAGAGGAAACTATTTCATTGTAGCTCACTGAGAGAAAGGGGAGGAGGTGGAATGCAGATTTTTCTCATCAGGTTTTCCCGAGAAGTCTCTGATTTTTTTATTGTGTATATGGTAATAGCTGTGGACAATTTTAGAAAATGGTATGAGGTGCATCTTCAGGGGGAAAGGAGGAGGAAAATTTGCTTTCACAAAGAAAGGTTTAAGTGTTTGGGGATGTTTGTGAGCACGTTTTAAAATTAGATGACTTTTGCCTAAACCTGCCACACTGTGGTCTACAATTCTGGAAGCTCCAGTGCCTTGATAAGAGCCTGAGCTGTGCCTGCCAGCACAAGGCTGTCGGGACGTACCTGAGCTGCTCTAGACTACTGGGAAATTCCTCGTGCCTTTCCAGACGTTCAGCTGTGCTGGGAGAGGCGTTTGGCGAGGCTCCCAGACGTGTCTTCAGTTCTGTGGGAAGACCCAGGTAACCTGCGACAACAAACGTTGCCAAGTCAATTATATTTGCAAGCAGAGAATGGCAGGGAGAAGGGAAGGACTGAGTTTCCATGTGGCATATGGTCTTCAGGTTTCCTTCTCTAAGCTGTCATGCAGAGTGATCTAACAATATTGCAAAGACTAAAAGAAATTGATTTATCCATTAAAAAAATAAGAAGAGCTCTCGGTGCTGTATCAACTGTAGCTAGAAGGAGAGTTCAGGCTGGCACTAGAAAATTTATTAAACTGTTAGAGTCCACGCAGTAGATGAACTTACAAAAACTCAGTGGTTGATCTATTTTAGTATTTTTGGAGAG
This sequence comes from Rhinoptilus africanus, assembly GCA_013400135.1. Taxonomy (NCBI): domain Eukaryota; kingdom Metazoa; phylum Chordata; class Aves; order Charadriiformes; family Glareolidae; genus Rhinoptilus; species Rhinoptilus africanus. The sequence continues at coordinate 29,068 of VXBO01003384.1, forward strand.
CTGCAGAGTGCTCATGCTGAAGTACCAGCAAAGTACTCAGAGAGATTTTTATACGACCATAGCTCTGCTTTGGCAAGACAGTTAATACTGATGATACAGTTCTGTAATTTTCTTTAATACAGCCTATGAAAGGCATGATTATCCTGGCCCCAGACAGAGACACATCCTTTGACTTCCTAGAGCGGAGCTGGAATTGTTCCTAAATTCCACTGGGATAAATCAGAGAATACATCTTTAAATTTTGAATGAAAATGCTCTCTGTTGAATATGTCTGCATTTTATAGAAGTAAAATGAACTCATGAACATACTAAGCTAGGGTAAATCAACCTCAATGACTAATATGTAAATCTTCAAAATGGGCATCCCACTCAGTTTTTATATCTATTTACATAGATACATTAATTAATACTAAGTTATTCATAATCATAGTGATTTGATGGCAAAACTTAAGTATTCTGAAAAAGGCAAAAGTACTAAATAGAGAGAGATGAAAATCTTCCAGTAGCCTCAACTATTTTCTATCAATAATTTCACTTGAATGTAAAACATTGCACAAATCTAGCTAGCCAAGGAAATTAACGGCTGGTAAATAGACATACACTCCTCCTGCATCAGGAAAAAATGTAGTTGTTACATAGCATCTATATTCAGAAAGCTGTAGTAAGACCCAATATTCATTGCCATATTAGTAAACATAGAAGTGTTATTCTAATAGCATTATAAAATATTCCTAGGTGAAATCTGAACAGGTAGGATGCAAGTTGGTATGAGTCAGTGGGTCTCTGATTTCTAATGTACGTGAGTCACATTTGACAATGGAATATAAGCAGAGATTTCTTCAACTCCTGCATCTTTAGACAGTTACAATGCTTCTTTCCACTCTAAAAAGCTCCAAAGAAAAAAGCTCTGTCCTTTGTATTTCCCATTGTAAGCACAAATGGTCTTCCCTTGGATTGACAATTTATTGATAGTTACCTTGTGAAGCCATGCCAGCTGAGTTCATATAAACTATGCTGTTCACTAAATCCCTCTAACCTCAGAGACAAAACAGGGCTGGAAGAAAGTGGATGCAAAAGCATCCAAATTAAAGAGAGAGCAGCTGATCTATGGGTGACGAATGTCCAGTCCTCCAGGTCCTCCTGGACGCACGCTGAGCAATGGAAGACATAGACTTGACTCTGACTGCCTGAAGAGATGACCACCATGGGTTTTCTGCTTCAGGAATAGCTCCAGACATTTTATAATCACATATTACAGATTTATAAAACAGAATAATATGGATGATACGATCATCTTCCCATAGCTTTGTTCTTTCATTTTTAAAAGCACTGCTGGAAACTTTCCGAGGATGAAAGATATAAGATATACAGAACAAAACACAGGAATCTTAAGGGTATGAACTAATATTGCATATATCACAGAACAGTCACTAGCCCCAGATTAGATAATTCAAGAGACTGATTTCTGTGAAGTTAAGCTATGCAGTTCATAAAACGCATGTGTAATTGCTTTCCTAAACTGATTAAGCAATTCCCATGTCTGTGCATCCCAATCAGGTAATTGCAGAACTAAATATCAATTTGCATATTTTCTGTCACCCAATTGGCATATACAATTACCATGCATGGAAACTAGGAACATCATTTTGCATCCTAACAGTCTCAGAATCAGTCCTCGAGGTCTTTTTCTTATCTAACTTTTGTAATATGTTTCACGTTGTTATATTTAAAGTGGATGTTGGCCATTCCTCATTCAGAACAAATAACGTAAGTTTTTCACTGTAAACTGAGATAATGAATCAGACAGTTTCTGGAGGGGTTTTAGATAAGTATCTCATGTAATTAATAAAGCTAAAAGAACACACACTGATCTAGTTACTTCTCCACCATTGATAACAGTAAAATATAAAGTTTGTGAGGAAAATGGAATATTTATGTAGGAAATTAATAGAATACAACTTTCCTTGTTTCTCATTCTTTTCATGTCTATCACCTTCTCTTCCTCTACTGTACTCTTTTATTGGCATTGTCAGATTCCCCTTTTTTTACTGAATTAATTATTAATTATCTCTTTGCTTTATCACCTAAGGCCTCAACCACACCTGCCCCAAACTGCTTGCAGACAAAAAAGAGAAGGTGTTTTTGGAACATGATTTGGAAGCAGAACTCCTCTCCTCAAGGTAAGGTTGTACTCCATCCCATGTAGACATGAAATCTTTATCTCTTTTTGAAACATGAATAGCTTCAACAGGGAGAGTGAGACAAGCACTGGCCTGGGAGTAGGAGCACGTTCCTGGGGGCTTCAGCTCAGCTCCCCAGGCGAAGGGTGGAAATGAGCTGGGTGCGTGGCATCCATCCGAAAGGAACTGTTGACTTGCTCCTTTTGTTTATTGCAGCAAAAACCCGACTCTTGCTGCCTTTTAAGGAAAAGAAAAAAAGAAGGAGTTTTATGAGACAGTTCCTCAGGTGTTGTCAGAGTAACAAGTAAGATGTGCAAGTGCTGGTCCTTCCCTACTCAGCCAGCACTGGCAACCTCCTTACTAACGTACTGCACCTTGGGAGACTTATTCTGAGGCAGTTTGTATCTCCCCTGCATCGCAGAGGAACACATACGCAAATCCACAGGGCATAGCCACTGACAGCCCAGGTGCGGCAATGCTTTGTGGTGCCAATGCCCAGTGTGGATGTAGGTATTTTTTGCCTTTTCAAAAGCAGTAAGGAGAATTGCTTTTCTCTGAAATTACTCATGTAGTTCAAGATGCACCAAAAAATGACACTGCATTTTCTGGCCTCTAGGAAAATATTCAAATATGAGATCCAAAAGTATTGTAGGTGTTACTGAGCTTTAGTATCACCCTTCATACACATAGGCAGGAGTCGAGTTGCCACCCTTTCCATCATCAGCCTAATGCACAAGACTCTGAACTAACATCAATCAAAGCTGCAGGAGAATTTTACACATTCCTAATTTTACCAAGTCAGACTTTATGGATAGAAAAAACAAATAGCTTCATCTTTAAAGGGGTCTATATCTCCAAGATAGGAAACGCATAAGTCACATTAGTGTTAATGGAGGTAGCATGCACACATAGCAGAATAAACACACTAAGTGCTGTTAATCATCACTTAAACATAGAAATCGCTTTGGATAAGAACAGTGCTGGCAGCTCCCCTAACTACAACGGTTTGGGATGCAGAGCCAGAAATGTCTTTCACTTTTTAATGATTTCTGAAATTATGTTATATTTTTATGGATTAAACTCTTAGAAGGTATGAACTGACAAAAACTGCATTAACTTCTATGGAGTAGTGCCAATTCCTTCCTTAAGGCAATCTGTCTCTATATAAGAACAAGAGGTAAGATTAAATATAGTTAATACGAGAGCATAACTTTTTTCTAGATTTGTTAAAAATACACTTATCTTCTTACCATTTTAATGAGAAAGTAGCCTTTTGTGGTAAAAGAACTTTGAATTTTTTTTAAAAAGTTGATTTATTATATCATAATCATAAGAATTAAGATTGCTCAAAAAGATCTTTTATATCTTTGAAAGTAGCTGTGATTTTGAGTGTTCTTTGGATGGAAAAGTTCCTATGGACAGCATTTATAGCTTGAAAAGTTCAGTTTCACTGAAAATAACCTGCTTAATCCAAAATTAACCTCATGAACCACAGGAAGAAACCTCTTAAGCCAACGCAAGAGGAGAGGGGACCTTATAACCGTTAGCAGCCTTGAATTCTCTCCAAAGCCACATCCCACGATATGAATTATGCTTCTTATCAATCCCTTTGCACCACAGCGATTCCTTATGTGAACAAGTAATAAAAACCACTAGGCTTCAGGTCCAGTGACCAGCATCAGATGCCAGAGTACGCACTGGTTCAAATAGGTTGTTCTTTCTCCTGGTTTCTCAAGAGTTGCTGGCTAGAGTCCTTAGCAAAAGTGCTAGAAAGGCACAAGACACAGTCCACACAACGATTCGCACCCAGCTCAGCCTGCATCTTGTTTGCTCTTGAACTATTTCTGGGTGGCTTATTGAAATATGTGACAGCAAAATAACTTTGGTGCCCAGCCTATGTTTTCAAGCCAAAGAAATTATGCTATTTTGCTGTATTAATTACACTCTTCTAGGTGAAAACGTGATACTGTAATTTATGTACCCGTACCAAACTGCAAAGTCCAAATTACACAGAGCTTTCAGATGCATTTCTCCCTGTTCAAAGTTCCCCAAACTTAAAATCATTAATGTGGTCAATGTCAATTGATTCAGACACTGCTGAAAGAGAAAATTTTGGTCTTCTGAATTCTGATGTCATCTGGAAACATCAATTGCCACTGAAGGAAATACTTTCACAGATAAAACATTTGATTCGGCCTTACGACAGCCTGCCAAGTTGAGAGCTAGCTCCTTCCAGATGAAATATTTCTGTATTCTGTGACATGTTATCAACCTCCAGCTCTTTGAATGAAGTTCAGATCAGACTGAGACTTTGTCAAATGTGAAGAAATAAATGGAGTTTCAAACTCAGCCTTTCTAATACATCCCACTCCTTGTCACTGCCAGTGCTGAATGCTGCCACTTCCTCCTGCAAGTCAAATTGTCTCATCTCTAGTCTCAGAGGCTGCTTTTCTTCGAGGCCAATACATATGTGGAGTATAGCTGGGCACCTTATAGGGCTTTAATAATTAATTATCTATGTTTTTTTCTGGAAAAAATACAGCCTTAAGGGACTCTTTTTTTTTTTTTTTTCCCACTCAAAAGATAAGCTTCGTTACAAGATTTTATATGCAGAGATAGTAAATAATTTTTACATTCTTTTTCCTCCCATGCCTTTGGCGATCCTCAGGAGCAGAGCCCTGCCAGGGCCGCTGTTGTGATTCTGTGTCTCCGGCAATATGAGATGGAGATACCTTTGATACACTCACTGTTCGGAGCATGCTTTATTGCTAGTCTGCACTGTGTATTTGCTTGCCAGGGAAGTTATAACACAACTGGGAGCATCAGATTGACTGTTTTATGAGCAACCAGAATTCAAATGTGGTTCCATTCCATTGGGCTACTAAAGAGAGAGAGAGAATGAAATGCCAGCTGGAGTGGAGAGCCAACATTTCTTCTCTTATACAACCCATTTATTTCTATATCTTTTGTAGGAGGTATTTTAAAAGGACAAATATTTTTAAAGCCACGGTCAGTATTTTATTGCATTCGCATAACTTATTTAGTGCCTCAAATCAAATGCTTTACCCTACTACTTTATGAAAATATACAGAACACAGCCATATATCATCTGTAAAAATGTCACCCACTATTAGTTTCTTCTACTAAAATGCGTCTTTATTACCTACTGTAATTATGAGAAATTTAGGCTGGTTCATATATTTCCCAAGATACAGAAATCTACAGCATCTTATTTTTCCAGTAGACAGCAACGCAATGCGCCTTTCTCATGGCTAAGTCTATCACTAAGACTAACCAGTGATGTCAAATACAGAATATAATTTTAATGAGATTCTTCTAATTTTATTATTAATGGCTTAAACAATCACAGCAAATTCCAGATGATGTGTGGTAGTAACTGCTTTTCTGATTTGGATATGAACCATCACTTAGCCTAAGAATTCCTTGCAGCTCAGCTGTGATTATATATACAGAAGCAGAGAAAATAGTACTTCTATTAGAATTAGTGACAAGCTGGCGTAAGTCATTGGGACACAGAAGCAAATATCACTTGTATGAGTAAAAGCTTTCCAGATTGAGTCCTAAATCTTTAGGATGAAATTCTGGCCCCACTGAAGTCAAGAGCTGATCCAAATTGTACCTACATAGTATAAACCTCCTTTGAGTAAATGTCTATGTACATTTTGTCAACTCCATGGAACAGAGGGAAGACAAAAATGATTTTTAAAAATCTAACTGCTAAATCTTAAAATTTTTCTGGTCCTCAGACAAAGAGAAGTTAATATAAATAAAACAAGACTTCAGTAACTCTGAATTTTGTATTATAATAAAATGACTTTCACTGTGTTCATAAGCCTGAAGCAAAACACTACTCCCAATAATGTAAATAGGAATCCCTTCAATATGCATAAAAGGTACTGACCAGGCCCTAAATTAATGTTTTTCACGAGACAATTCTGATCCCAAAAGCTCTTTTTAAACCTCATATAACTGTCACCTGATAATCTAAAAATACTTATGAGGGTTCTGTCTCCTGTGCTAGTACTGCAGAAGTAACCCAAAAAAGTCCTCAAATTTTTAATTTAAAAAAATGCATGAAAATTCTTTTTTACTGACTTTGGCACTGCCATATTTGCCTGCTGTTGCTTCAGTAGCAACAATGACCCGAGCGGATGGTGTTCAAAGAGTCTGACACACTTGTGCAAGCATTCAGGGATTGCTCCGAAATCCCATGCAGCTCACCCTGGCCCACAGTGCGGGAGGAGGAGGACCACTGCCCACATCCCTGGTGGGTCTGACTGCTTCATGAACATTTCACGTAAGAGGAGGGGACAGGAGTCTATAGCACTTGGTCTTAAATAAAGCCACAGATAATTGCTGAAGCAGGGAACTAGTATTAGCATCTTATGGCTTTGATTGCACCTGTGTAGTCCTATAATGTCTAGTAAATACGTTATGAGTTATGTGGGTACACTGGGATCCCACTGTTGATGTCTCAGATGTGTGCTCTCATTGCCAGGTATCCCAGAGAGATAAATCCCAACCAGGGCTCCCACCGGGCTCGATGGATGAGAGATGAGAGTGCAGTTGGGAGTCAGAGAGGGCGGTTGTGGGTCTGGGAGCACCAGGCACAGCCTTTCTCCAGAACAGGAGGCAGAGAGATGGGAGAGGTAAAGCCCATTAGCCCAGCAGGTATTTAAATGAACAAGAGACCAGGCCGTGTACCCAAACAGAATCGCCTGGTTAGTATCCAGAGAGGAATCTGACTGCAGCTCTAATTTACTAGATTCTTAATTACCTGAATTACTTGGTGAGTAATTTGATTAATTCAGTCCATCTGAAATGAAGGTGCTATACTGTGGGTTTTTTTTTTTTTCCTGGAATCAAACAGAGCTGCAATAGATTCTTCCACTTTGCATTTCTAACTCATAGCATTCAATTAAAGCAGAGAGAGGCAAAAGTTATGTTAAAACAAATCAGCTATAGACCTGATTGCCTTTTTCACTTTTTCTGCTACAGAGAAAAAATGTTGCTAATCAACAGGAAATGCAATTTTGACTGCGTGAAAGATGCCTTTTGCGACTCCAGGCAATTATAACAAGTCTATTGAAACATTTGCACTCTTGTGGTACTGTTGAAACGCTGATATTTTTCAAATTACACACTAGGTACAAATACTGTATTGAGCAGCCTTTTCCCAGTACCTTGGGATGGACTCATACCCTTATCCTTGCTGAATAGGTATTTTCTCCAAGAGCAATGCTATTGACTTCAGAGGTGCTATTTCCAGTATCAAGTTTTAAGAAACTCAAAAAAATCCCCCTGAAACTGTTTTCTCCCCTTGGTTTCAGATGGCTATTAGGCAGAACTGAGAAGGGGCTCAGGATCATAACACCCAGAACAGTATCTAGACCTCCCTCAGCTTCTGCTAATTCAGAAAGTATTTCAGTCAGCAAAACCTAAATTTTTTCACTTTTCTAAAGTCAATATGAAAGTTTTCACACTGGCCTAGCAATTAAACTTCCTTGGCTGTGATCCAGTAGGTACCAGAAACCGGTGCCTGGCTGGTTTTCAGCGCTGGAGGTACCAGAAGCCTGTGATTGCTGTGCTCTGGCACACCAGCACTGAAAGACAGGAACCAAACTTTCTCCTGCTTTGCCCACAAACCAGTCTCTTTAGGTCCGAAACGGTGGGAGCAAAAGCCGCACTGCTCTTCTCCCTGTGGATAAATTTCCTGATTTTAAAAAAGCTCATTTCCAACGTGATTAATTTTAAGAATACACTCAACTTCCATTGCATTCAGTGGGTGCTAAGTGCTTATTCACAGCTTTCTGGATAAAGACGGACTTTACCACCACCTAAGAGCCGTGATTCACAGCTTTGCAAAATTAGAGGATTTCCCGCAGTCTCACTGTCAATCCGCTCCAAGTTCAATGAGCGCCGAATTCAGCAATGCTTTTGCAAGACGCGTGCACACACTGCTGGGTGAGCACACAGCGGCGGCTGCTACATCCCCCGGCTCTGCATCACGTATGCTAAAGTGGACGCTTGGTTCATCCTACTGATCGGTTATTGGTGACCAGAACAGCATTCCTTAAAGATGATTAAAATTATGTCATCAGGCTGGGAAATAGAACCAGAAACAGGACCAGGAGCTGAACTCCTGTACGCCAAGCTTACAGGATTAATGGGATATACCTTGCAGAAGGCAGCGGCTCTTTGGAGTATGCCAGGGGAAGCAGTTCGCCCAGCCCAGGTATGAAGGTCCATAAACAGGTAAAAAAATCCCTCGCAGATCCATTGGCGAGCAGACAGGTAACATGCACCAGTGGGCAGCCCCCATACACTTAGTGTCTGTCCTTGATGTTCTCTGTCCAAAAATACTATTTGGGTTTTACCACTCAACCTTTTTATTCACAGAAAGCATATGCAAGCTGTACTGGTTTCTAGTTTAGAGGTTCAGAAGTGTAACACAGGCCTGGTTTGGGTAGCAAAACTAGGGTGTTTTTTTCCCCAGTATGTAAAGAGTGGTATTTGATTTCAGAATAACCTTTCAATTAAAGAAATACTTGGATATAACCCAGAATCTTATAATGCAATTCAGGACTCCTTAATCCTCCCTAGGTTCTTTCTTCTGTCTTTTTCCAAAAATTGTTTTAGTCTCTTTTCTTATATTTTTCCTTTAATTTTCAGTCTTATTCATTTTTATTCTGATTAAGCTCTGAAAAGCCTTTCTTCATATCATATTCAGATTGATAATTAGTTTGAAGGTATTCATCAGCCTACAATAGCTTTTGTTATTGTGCAGTTTTTATAAAAAATTATTAAAATATTTCTACCACCTCACTCCTGAGAAGCCTCTAATCCAACTTCCACAGATAACGGGGAATAGGGTATGAGTTCTGCTTTTATATCTTTTGTGCCTTGGACTCCAGGATAAAAAGATATATAGATTTAAGTACAAATATCTGTTTAGTCAGACACTTTTACAGAAAATAAGGGTAATTCTAAATGCATTCTCTTAATCTATGATAGTTAATAGTAACTACCTTTCTTCTTCTATTTCCAGGATCATAAATGGGTAATCCAAGAAGGACACAAAAAGTTTTTTCCCAGTGCACTAGTGTTAGTGTCGGTTTATTTGACCTTCCCTCAGTCTCTGGACAGAGGTTCCCCAAAAGTTACGTGGGCAGGAATTGACCTTTAACAGGATTGCTAAATCAGGTGATCCCCCCGTCTCCTATATAGTGGCTCAGATATTCTTTTGTATGTACACACTACCTTACCAGAGCTAGCCAGAAGACTCTTACTAAGGCCGATAGTAAAGCTCTTCAGGTCAGAGTGAGAAGGCCAGTGTGAGCACTGGTTCAGCAGGGCTGGATGAAGCCCTGGGTAGCATCAATCAATGCCTACCACCTTCTAAATCCCTTTATATGCTGCCATGCACACAGTTCCAATTGACTCTCTTGTAAGTGAAACTCCTCACAGGCACAGGATGAGGATTTGGTATTTTCTTGATAGAAAGTACTAATACTGAAGCAGATGGCAGAGGAAGGGGAAAGTACCAAGGGAGATTATTGAGTTTTCATCTTGCAATCTGCCAATAATCATGGATTGGTGCCCTGGGATGAAGACAATGAAAGAAACTAAGAAAAGAAATCAGAATAGCAGGCTAAGTCAGACCTATGAAAGAAGGTGGCATAAAGAGAAATAAAAAAAGGCTTTCCCCTCCTCTACCTGACACTTCAGGAATTTACTTTTTACTCTGTTTCATTAGGGAAAAGACATAGCAAAAACCAATTTGCCATTAATTTTCTTCCTAACAAACTTTAAAAAAGCTCCTAATAGCCATTCATTTTGTCAGCTTTGTGAATAAACAGTCAAGTGTTGCTTCACCCTTAGTTTCATGCAGCTCCTGTGGTTAACGCTCAGGACCCATCTCTGCTCCCCAGAAGGTGCCTACACCACACGCCAGGTGTGTTCCTGCTCTACCAAGTCATCCAGGTACTGGTGGGCACTGAAGCTCCCTCCCTGCACTTTGATTTTGTCCCAAGGTGGAGGAAAAGCTGCAGAAACCTGGGTTCCCTCCTCTCCTCATCCTGGCATGGGGGAGGCCACAAGGCAGGACTGCCACATGGAGCCCAGCAGGTTGCAGCTTAGATACCAACAAGGGGATCTGCTTGTAGGTATTAAAGAAAGAATCTGCCTTCATGAAGTTAAGAAGAAAAAGACCCTATAGATTTCATCCTTCCCGATGCTGGCACAGAAACTCAGAGCCTGCTATGATCACATAGTAAGGAAACTTGCTTGAAAGTAATTATTGCCTGGCCTCTTGAAAGATCAGGGAATAAGACGGAGAAATATGCTGCAGCTCTGAACGTACATTTTATAAGAGCCAAACAAAATTCTAACTTCAAAGGATTTGGGATGTGCTCTAAATCTAGAATAGGCAGTCTGCGTTTTTCCCTTCATGAGAAGCAGCTTCTTAAATCCAGCCTGAACGAGAGAAAATGAGGAAAAAAAGGCAGGTTGCCGAACATGAGAATTAATGAATTCTAATTCCTATGGATTTGTGTTGCCTGATTAACTAATTTTACCTGAATTCTACTAAGGTTTCCTGTCATCTGCATCTACCAGTTTCTGCATGTAGTTACCATCTCCCGAGTTAGCTCTATTGATATATATTGTTTCCCTGCAATATTTTCTAGCATAGACAAACCCCTGGAGCCTGGTGCTGCTGTGCTTACAGAGGAGTCTTGAGCAGCCTGGCTTTACCCAGCCTCTCCTAAGTCCTTATCAATAGTGATTTCTGGATTCGAAGGACTAAAGCAATCCACCCTCTCTTCCTTCCCTCCAATCCCACCGGCCCCAAGCTCTGAACTCAGACTCACTGGTTAAGGACCTTACCTCAGATGTATTTCCTGATTGATGCCTGCTGTGTTCAGAGTTTGAAAGCTGTTTTCTCCCAGGTCACAAATTCCCCCATGTGGATTTTTGGAGCTTGAAAAGTTGTATGCCCCCAGTAAAGCTTTTTTGGCATTTTGAATCTTTAAGTGCTTAGAATGCTGCTGGCTGGTGTAGATTCTCTGTTGTCTAATAAGCTGCAAACTCCCACTGCAGCTTTTCTCCTTGCTTGTTTGCCTGAGAAAATCGAAATCAAACAATGGGAATTTTTAGAAGGGAAACCAGAAGGACAGATGTACATGTATAAACCTCCCATCCACCCCCAAAACATGAGGATTTCCTTAGGAAACCAAGCTAAAAATGAGAGAAAATATCCCTAAGAAAACTCCCAGGGTTTGTGCATCTCTGCAAGAGACTCTGCTGCCTTGAATACAAAATGGATGTCTACCTTGAAAGCCAGAGGATTCCTTGGAGATTTAAAGGTATAACATACAGTGAAGGCATTTGTAGTAGTTATCCGGCTCAATACAACGTTCAAGCATTTTTGGGAGAATGAGCTTTTCTATTTCTGCTATAAAAGCCATCGGAGAGCAGAACAATCCTTTAGCAAATGTCAGCAGCAAAAATATATATTCCACTTTTTATTAACCTACCCTGTGCTCATCTGTTTTAGACATTGGTTTCAAATTGTGTAGCCAGAGTATTTTTTTTTGTGTTGAGGATGGGTTGATTTGACATGCCAGGTGCAGAAATGCCTTTTGCACACTCAGACACACTCTGAATCTCTGCCAGCACTTAAAGAAGGTCCTGCTGAGACCGTGCCTACAGAAAACCGCTTCTGAAGCCGGAGAGTTTCTCTTCCACAGCTCATACAGATGGTTAGGGCTCATCTACTTGACTTGTCAGCACCAGGTATGGTCAGTTGTGCGCTCACCTGGAGTTTCCCAAGGATCAGCAAAGCTTGATTGACTGTTTGACTCACGACTGAGTATACAAGGAAAATTCGTGACAATATTACCCCACTACCACCTCGTTCCCTCTCTTGAGACATGTGCATTTTTCAGGGAAAGGGTTTTTTTGTGCCAACAGGCACAGCTGGCAGCAGGCGAAAAGCCTCGTCTCTACAGTGCCGGCAGGAAATTAGCTGGAGATCACAGCCTCCACGGCGTCAAGCAGTCAGTTCAAAGAGACTGGCACTGCACTCCCTGGGAAGCTGGCGTAGGTAAAATGGCAAGAGGTCCCTACTTCTGTGTAGTTTAATAATGAAATCTGGGAGGTCTCGATGAAAAAGTTTATGCTGCTTCCTTTTCACGTCAGGGAGGATGATGATGGGGGAGCTAAGATGTGTCCTCCCTAACTGACCCATTTGCTCTCTATGTGGCACTGGGCAAACCATGAGGGACAAGACCTTAGTGCAGCTCTGAGGCTTAACATCTGTGGCTTTTCATATAGATCAGATAGCTTGGCACACTGCTACTGCCGCCAGTCCAATAAATCTCACCTGCTGCGAATATGCTAGACTTTACCAAAAGATTCGCAGAAATAACTCTATGGTTTCACAATTTACTACATGAAGCAGTCATTCCAAGTAGACAATACGCAGAATGTTTTTTAAAAAAGTATCAGCTCAAAGCAATGACTGGAAATAAACATAAAAATCTTTAGTTTCTGTCAGATTAAAGTAATTTATACTGTGATAGCTGGCATTTCTCAAATGTGCAAAAAAATGCCAACTATGACACAATCTGACAAATTATGATTACTTATGATATTTCACAAAATCAGAGATGATACATAACATCTAAAAAAAGGAAACACATCCCTTTGCTGGTTGCAGTATTCCAAGTACTGTTTTTAAAAACTGAAGAATGGCCCCAACACAAAACAACCAACCAAGAACAGACATGCCTAAATGACAGCCCTTTTGGAGCCTCCCACCCCCACTTTTCACCCTAACTTTTAAACCAGCATTAATTTGCTTGAGGTTTTCACTTCAATTTTAATTCCTACAACTGGGAGACCGCGATGTATTGCCAAGAGCCATGTGTATCTCCAGAGTTTGCTTGCCATGCAGGGTGAGCTGCAGTAGCAATACGTATGCAGGTAATTGTATTCTGTGTCTGTGATATGCCTACTGCATACATGTAGATAAAAACTCGTTATAATTAGTGCTCCATATACCTGAGTTGTAGCCCAACTCAGGGGAATTGTGCATATTCAACAAGGTAGTTATTTCATATATTTTGGTAATGTTGAGTGCTTATTTTGGTATGGAGAAGCAGCACATCAGTGTATTTGTGCGTGTAAGCACCTTGTGCAGGGACGATTAACCCGTAAAATGATTTGCAAGTTCTCAGCAGTTCAAAAGCAGTTCCCACACTTGGCTTACAGCACATGATGCTGCAAGAGGCTGCAAGCATCTGAATTTCTGGCTAGGATAGAAAACAGCAGTAGGTGCTGCTGCTGACGTTGCCTGGGACCAGCTATAACTCTGTCCCAGTCCCATCCACCAGTGGAAACAGAGCCTCTGGGAAACTTTTCTTTCCTGCCTATGAGTCACTTGTGTTGCCCCTAAGCTGTCTGAAGCACAGGGGCTTAGCCATCACCTATTGCTATATGTAAGGCCACAGCACCAGGAAGGTGGATACCTCGATTAGTGGGTTTTCAGAAGTGCCAGGATCTGGCACCCAGGGCAGTTCATTGCGAATTAGCTTCCTACGCTGCTAGTAGCCAATGTTTGCCCATCCCAATATGTGTATCTTCAGTTACCCAAATGCCCTTGTGCCTCTCAGTCCTGTTCTTTCTTCAAAGTCTTATTTTATTTTCTCCTAGATAAATCAGAAGAAATGCCATTGGAGTCAATGGAGTAGCAATGGGTTAGAAGCAGCTTTAAAGGAATCAGGGTTGTAAAGTTGCACGGACACACATTCTTGATGGCAAATGTAACAGGAATTCAGCACACCACCTTCCATAAAGCACACCATGAGAGTCAAATTATTGAGATTACTTCACTTCCTTTTCAAATGCCTTGTCTATCAAACTGTGTTGGAAATGGTTAGGCTTTTCTGTAGATCAGCAGATGCCTCAGAAGACATCAGCAGTATAGTCTTAAAGGTCTTTTGGAGACCAGCTCATTTTGGGTAATCTTTTCTCCATAGATCTGAGGGGTGTAAGCCTAAGTCTAGCAATATTAAGTAAAGCTAATGCTTTAAAATGATCCTTCAAATGTAGTTAGTGTCTTACTCCATGGAAGCATACACAAGAAAAGGGAGCAAAAAGATGAAGACAGTCAGGATTTTTCAATGAGAATGGTGGTTTAAACGCCAGCATTTTCGCTAAGAAAATATCATTTTCATCAAAAGAGTTCAAATGATGCATCTGGCATCTGAATCTCTTCCAGGAAAATGGGAAAACCAGAAGCCAAAATGTGCATTTGAAGTGTCTTGAAACAATTTTTTTTTTGGCTGAAGAATTGGAGAGATTTTTGTTTGTTTGGAAAGGGGTTGCTTTGTGGGTTTTTTTTTGTTTGTTTGGGGTTTTTTTTGGTGGTTGGTTGTTTTCAATCCCATATTAAAAATGAGATAAAAGTTGTTTTCTGGCCATCGGTACTGGCTGACTTTCTTATGTATCTTAGTTATTTTTCAGATTCTATATTCTTTCTTTTATTGCCAATATAGACACTTCCATTACTGTTGAATACAAACTAAATGAAAATCTGTGGTCCATTGTACATTTCCTTTTCATTGCCTAGGAAACCATGAAAGATTAGCAAGGCAAACTTGTGAAGACACATAATATCCATCATCTGTATGGCTGTATGAAAATGTATCTCAGGTACTAATACTGCTATGACAGTAAGACAGCAGATTTTTACATCCAAGGCACAAAAGCGTCAGCAAATCCCTTCTGAAACTGCAAAAGTGAATAGTTCAGGGGACAGGGCCTTGGATCTAGTCTTTATTCAGAGCTTTGCTCCTACTGTGTTAGACGTGGCAAACTGTTGTATCATCCTACATATGGTCATCTTCCCCTAGAAGTCTTTTTATCACAATTTTAAGGCTCAGGGCTGTCTGTTGTCCTGTGCCTGTCTGCCCTTCCTGTGGGTAGACCCTGATTACAGTTGACTTGTCTGGAATATCAGAGTGTAATATTATGCCATCCGAACATTTTTTTTCCTACTGATTTCCTTAAACGCCCCCCCCCCACACACACACTACAGGCATCATTTCACATAAATTACAGCCCATCTCTGTCAACGCAGTCTCCCAGTCTTGCTGAACTCCTTTGTTGTGCAAAGGATTGGACCCACCAAGGGTCTGTCCCAGGACAGCATTTCCCCTGCCTTGCCCTAGACCTGCCTGCACTCAAACATGCCATGGGAGCGGTTAAAATCTCCTAAATTGCAGCATTTCCTTTTTTGAGTATAAGAATGTGTTAAAATTACTGCAAATGCCTAAGGCAATGAATTCTGAGCTCTTAGCATCACCCATTGTATTCACTTCTTATAGTCCTTTTTTGCAAGCCAAATATTTGATGGCATTATAGTTCTGGCATCATGAAAGGGAATGGTTATCTGCTACTTTTTCAGTGTTTCCCAGCCTGGGGCGTCTGCCTTTGCAGATGACAGCAATAACACAAAGCACTCTTATCCCAGTAACCTGAAGTGCTCTGGATCTCCGTCACATTACAGATTTACATTTACACTTTGTTGGTACCCTGGATGAAAAGAACTGCAAACTCATCATTATAAAGAGATATGCAAATCCCTCTTTTGTTTTCAAAGAAACCGTTTAATTGTCTATTTTTCATCCTCAGGTTTTTCCCAGCAGTTTCATTAACTGACATGACAAAATGCCAGCTCATTTCATATTTAAATATAGGACCAATTTGAAATAATATATCTTTACTTTGGGAGTAAATTCATCTGTTATTATTCTATGAATAATGTCCAAAAGAAAGAACTTAAGCCCTTTTCTCCTATTTGCAAGGTTGACAGAAAATTTTTATTTTCTGTAATAAAATAAGGTGCTTTTTGTTGTTTTCTTTTTTTTTTTATTATTTTTGGCAACTGTAGATGCTTAAAAAAATCATCAGAAAAATTGAAAGAATCCTACAAAGTCTAGCACAGACATTGATGGACTGCTTCAATGATCTATGTGAAAATTAGACATGTCTTAAACCTTGTATTTTGGGCCACAGTCCCCTATAGAGGGATGTAGGTAGGTTTCTTCCTCCATCTCCTTTGCTCGTTAACCAGGAAATCCCTCTCAGAAGCCCTTGCTACAGTAAAAGCAGGTCTTAATCTTTTGTTTTGATTAACTATTTCAGGTTGGCCATCAGTTCAGCCTTTGACCCAGACTCCCATACAAAGATAATACTCTATAGTGCACATCTAAAATAACCTGGCCATCTTTCTGTCACTTATTTTTGTCCATGCCACTGACTATAGCCGCAAAAATATCTCCATGCAGTGAGACTGATAGTACTTGGGCTTGAAAACATGTTGGCAACTGGTTCCCCACTGGTGCAGGAGAGTAAGTGAACAAACACAGTCACCCAGGGGAGCCTGCAGCTCCCAAAGGCTTCTCTCAAGTCATCTGCTTTTTCCCAGCCTCTTTCCCTATGTCTTCTCCTTCCAGGCTCACACAAAATCAGTGGGAGCTCTGCTATGGTTTGGAAAATTTTTGGATCCTCCATTGTTGGAAATATTTAATTCACTCATCCTTCTAGCTTTAAACGTTTTTTTTCTCTTTAACAGCACCCACAAATATAGGGGGTGTGGATCCTTGTGCTTCTTCCTGCAGAATCATCTTCCCTTCCTATTTGCAGATTTTATTGTCCTTTAATGTAAGTCTCCCCCTTCTACGCATGCAAAAAAAGGAGAAAAGAAATGTAATTACATACATTGCTACTGATATTTCCATTGAAGTAATGGATTTTTTGCTAATAATAGACAACAAATGAACACAGCAACAATGGATCCCATATATATTCTCACTTATACTAAACTGATAAAAGCAAATTCCAATTCCTTTACTATTTTTATCAGATATTGTCAGTGTAAGTGACTCATATGGTGGATAATGGTTTCCCATCCCTGCTGGAAGATTAATGCCTTAGCAAAGTCCATGGGTTTATAGAGAACATATTTGTAATGTTTGAAGCCTGATTTTATTCTTTAGAGGGGATACAGAGAGGTACTTCTTCTAGGCTCATTCGCAGTTCTAGTATTACGTGAGTACTTAATGATTTATTTCGAAAGAGATAAAAAGGAATCTGGCGAGCAAATGGAACCCTATGTCCTCTCTGTCTTACTATGAAATTCATCCTGAGAGAAAAGGCCTGCAAAATGGTGCCAGGACTTGTTTAAACTCTGCTTTAAGGACTTAGAATAATGGGAGTGAGGGTCTCTGTGTGGTAGCATTGGCATTCCTTTCAAAAAATAGGTTTTCCAGGCCAGGCTTACATCCTATGTATGTCCACAAAAGCCCCACTAGGGGACTTCTACAAGGAGCAGAGTGGAGACTTGATCCTTTCACATCCCTTTTTAAACTAAGCAGGTTTTTCCAGGGAAACACGGGTCAAACAGATACGTAGCAAGTATAACAAGTATGAAAAGATGTTGGCTCGTTCTGAAAAATCACACTGTGGATACTGCTACACTAGTTCACCGCGGAGCTAGAGATGAGAATTTTCTGTGGAAAGTGAAATAGTTCCTTTTTCTCCCCACCAGAACATGTTGACTCATTGAAATAGGAACATTTTCCAAGTTCAAAGTGAATTTTCTAATCAAAACATGAGAAGGAACTTACATAAGACATGGAAAATCTGAGGTCATGTCCCATCCTGTCTGATGATGTCCAGATAAATGTCCTAATTGCACAGCTCTGAGTATCTGGGGCAGATCTCACACTCTTTCCTGAACAATTTCAAAAGACCTGAGTTTCATTCTCCCACAGAACAAAAAAATCTACTGCAGAACTCCCAGTATTTTACAAAATACGTATTCCTAGACAAGTATAATGTCTGAAATCAGGCAGCTTCAATTTATCCTTCTTTAAGGACAACTTTAAAATACCAACCACTCCATACAATCTCCTCAGATGCACAGACAAACAGCACCAATGCCTCCAGCCCAACTCCTCACCCACATCTTTCCATTGCAGTGTATATTACTTTTTTTAAAAATCTCTTTTCTGTTTTAATTGCCAAATCCTAGTAGAAATGCAAGATTTGTTACTGGAAGCCCCTTATTTAGGCAAGACAGACCTGATCCTCAAAAGCATTTGGTGACAAATGCTATTAAAGTATTTATCAGACAGTGGCTCCTTTGATGCTGTTACTCACTGGCATAGCTCTAACACTAAGTTGTTTTTAATGTTTTCAGTAAATTGCTTGGAAATTTCTTTCCAGGCTAGTTTCCCTCCAGTTGGGGAATGACTAAGAAAACAGTGCAAAAATTCTTATGGGAGCTGTAGATTCATGGGCAGTAACATTTAGGGAGAAATCGAATGGCACATAGCACATGCGATGCAATGAAAATACAATGGCTGTAGTAACAAGGCAACAAACCATGGTAAATCCCTGGAAGGATTCGAGGGAAAGCCCTGCCTTTGTGAGAATCAGGTATCTGGCGTGTGGTTTTGCACCATTGAACATCGTTCTTGCCTGTTCTGTGGTGCACCAGGTCTTGCTTTAGAGGGTCACTGAAGAACACGCTTCAGGTAGATCATATAATCACACACTTCCTTGAATGAAAGCCAGACTTTCTCTGACCTAGTGGTTTTGCACCTGAAGGGCTTTTTTTTCCTACTCACAAATGATGCTTGTTTGCGATGCAGTCTCAAACATTGTAATTGTCCTCTTTGGGTTTTGTTCTGCCTTAATCCCAAGGCTGCGTTTTCCAATGTCATTACCTCAAGCGCCTTTCATGATGCCTTTAACCTTGGCCACATATCACTGTCAAAAAAGGTATTTTTGTAAAACTGCTTTGTCAGTAAAAAAAAATGTGCAGCTGTTTTCATAAATACCTGCACCACTTTACTCCTGACAAGGACTGACAAGAATTCCTCCCACTGAGTCTAGAGCAGAGAAACATCATATTACATGAATTATGGGGAGTATAGTTTGACCCAAATTATTTGGTATTTGACCACATATCTTTCTAAAGTATAGCC
Source organism: Rhinoptilus africanus (assembly GCA_013400135.1). Classification (NCBI taxonomy): domain Eukaryota; kingdom Metazoa; phylum Chordata; class Aves; order Charadriiformes; family Glareolidae; genus Rhinoptilus; species Rhinoptilus africanus. The sequence continues at coordinate 48,329 of VXBO01003384.1, forward strand.
TTTATTTTTTGGGGAAAGGGAGCTCTTTCGGGATTGCATGCATTGAAATTCACAGCTCATCACTGGTAATGTAATCAGAGCATTGCATTAATTGATCTTACTCAAGATGACTGCTGCATGTCATGCAGGCTGTCCCAGAGCTAAAGCAGGCAGTAGGATGTTCCTTGATATATTATTTAGGGCAGGAGAATTCACTTCTGACAATATAAGTTCTTATTCTACACAAGTTTCTGAAGCTCTTGTTTGGGAGGTATTCAACAATAAGGCAAAGCTGTGATCTCTTTTCTCATGAATGATGGAAGAATTCTTAGATTTATTGCCTAAAATTTCCACTTTATTAAGCTGTCAAGTTTTGCTTGGTGGCCTACTACAGAGTGAAATACTAAATCTGATTTAAAGGTCAGAGGAGATGTGTGGCACCTACAATCTGCCTTTGAATTGTTTTTGTAACACTAAATAGAGTTTACAAGGAGAGAAAATTGGAACTGGTCAGCATAAGTCATTCCAATCACAGTGTCTTTGAAAAGACAGCTCTACTTTTAACTACACTAAAAGATAAAGGAAATGGATACATTAGTGTGTTACTCTGGGATTTATGAAACTCTAAGCAGAGTTTGAGGACTGTAATTGTAACAGCTAAACACGGGAAAAGCATCAGGAAAATGTTTCTGTTTCTAATGCTAATGCAGCAGCCACAGTTATAAGAAACCTTAATTTGCGGAGACATTTTAATCTGAATTTACTAGAGGTCTAAATAAACTCTCAACAATAGGCTCTGACCACTCTCCCAACAGACCTTGTTATTATTTCTGCATCTCTACATCTTTTAATTCACAATCCAAATAAGGCCCCAGAAGAAATCACTTTCTTTTAAAATAATTTTACAACTGCAGCCAAATATATTACCATTTTAATTAAATATATGAAGTATAACAAGGGCCAAGATATAAATTTCTAGGAGACTGAAGCCTAATTTAATTTCCACATTTAATATATAAAACGTGTGACATATAAAAACTCCTAATATCCTCATTTGCCTCTTAGTACAGTCCTTTATCATGTACATTTCATTAGTCACATAGATAAAAGAAAACAATTACAAACTAACTGTTAAGTCTATATGAGACATTACTTGGTAACAAAATTTGGTATTATACTAAATGGAAATTTCTGTTTCAGAAAAAAAGGCAATTTCCCTCTGCCTCTTTCACTCATAATCGCAATCTAATTCTCTAGAGGTGTCAGACTAGTTTCTGATTTTCTTGCTTGGAAATTTAGACAAGAATCATTCTCCCCTTAAGAATCCTGAAAAAGAACGAAACTTTCAAGAAATCATTCTGTCATATTGTTCCTCTGTGTAAAGAAAAAGAACTTAAACAACACTGGGCAAGACTGAAATGAATGAGAATATTGACATTCGGTTGAGAAAGTAGCTGGGAAGTAAATGTCCCAAACTTGCTAATTCCACCTCCTGACAGTGAAACACAAAGCAGCCCAGGTTTGACTGCCTGGTAGCACATTCCTCAGATTCAGCATAATCTAAGAGTAGAGTAAGCAGAAAGTTGTTCTCTAATTTTTGATCTGACAGTTGCCATTTGGGCTGCCTATAAAATACTTCATTTTGGAAAGTGCACACATACCCTCTCTTCCCACAGCTTTCAATAAAAAATGCCTGCGTCTCGATTTTTTTGGCCTTTCCTCTTTTATTAAGGGTCACTGTGAATTAAAAATACAGTTTGAAGGGGAAAGTGACCATGGTTTCCAAGTTATAGCTTTTGACTTTTTCTTTGAGGTTTCACATAAAACCCTTTACGCTGAAAGCAAAGCTGAGCCTTTGATCCAAAAGAGATCCAAGTATAGTTCTAGTTCAGGTCTCTTCAAGAAATATGACATTTCAGAGATAAAGTCAGATAAAATTTATGAATTCCTTAAACCAAACAGATTTTGCATTTCTTTTCCTGTTTCCTGAAGGTCCTTTATATACTGCTTGGCAGATAAAGACAAGAAGTAAAATATCTGAAGGAGTTCAGAAATTCTGCATTGAACGGCTTGGTCTTGAAATACAGCTTTTGCATTGAATCATTCTAGGTTTGTCCTAGGTCCTAACCAAGGACCAAGGCATGGGTAAGAGACTGCAATCCTTTCTGACCCACATCTCTGCAGACACACTGTCCACAGACCACCCGGTTCTACTGACTTTGACAAACAGCCTGGGCTTGAGCTCGCTTTCTTGGCCCTTCTGTATTTTCTCCAAACTCAAACTTGGGCTCCCGTCCACACAACATAGGTAAGAAGCAAGTTCAGGTCTCAGCACAGGGTTTGCACGGCAAGTACAAAATACACGTACCTAAGATGGGGTGTTGCCTGCGGAATTATTATCTGGGAAAGGAGGAAATCCTGCTGCCAACTGTATGAGATTGGCAAGCCATTCCCGGTTGTCAGGACAGAATGATTGTGTTGTAAAAAAAAATGCAGGTTTTCTGAAGGTAGTATTGCAGCCGAAAGAGGCTTTTTTCACATACTTTTTGTCAAAGCCAAGAGACCTTTCAGTTGGGTTAAAACACCTCCATTTCATCCCTATTTGTAAATATGACCTGTTGACCATGACCTATCAGTACAAGAATTTTACATGGGTACTTAATTAGTAAGCTACAGGGAAATGAACCACTCAGGACTAATACAGAGCTTTCAGGAGAAAAAAAATATAATTCAAATAAAGTACTGGAAAACTTGAACATGATTGCAACATGGCATATATTTGTGGGATATGACCTTTAAATAGTAAAGTGGCTGTCTGACAAACATTGCAAATTGCTGAGAAAGAAAAAAAATACAACTATATCCCTTTGGTCGACTACTTGATCACTTGGGATTCTCCTCTGAAGCAGCAAATTCTGTATACAATATACAAAGGCCTACAAACATTTAAAAGATACTGAGTGCCCTCAATTTCTATTGATCACAGTTCTGCATCTTTGTGGAATATAAATGATGAATTGCCTGATTCAGTACCTTTAAACAAAAGAAGAGCCTAGATGGAAAATGTTTAGAAGGACCCATTTAATAAGATAGCACAGAAAAGATGGCAAGGCTTTCTTCCTACAAATACTTTCAGCTGTAATCACAGAAGCATATCCATGGATTTACGAACTCTCATTATTTTGATGTATTGCTGCATTTCTGCCTAAAAATAAAAAGAAATGTGTTAAGTTTGGCCTGAGATGAAATACTGAGTTTCCAGTACTAAAATGGTTCAATTATTCATACTGAAAGATCAGGAAACTAGCAAGGAGGTAAACATTGTTGTTCATATACTGACAAAGTGTGCCAACTGTTAGAAACATGCGCTTCTATTTCAGAATAAGCTAATTAACATTAGCACGAGTGTCAAGTCATTAACAGATTCTTCTGCACAAAGTTAGCAGGCTCTGATTTAAACTTCACTTTCACTCGGTTATATGTATAGCTACTTTTCCTACCATTAAAAAAAAAAAAAAAGAAAAGAAAAGAAAAGAAAGATATAGCGATAGTCACCCAGTAACTAACTGACAGCTTCAGCTATCTCTGTGATTAATCTCTTTGGATAGTCAGGAAAACATGCAGTGTGTAGATTATAAGACAAAGCTGATGGATAGCATTTTTTACAGCACAGAAGTTAGTTCCAATAAAGTGGAGAGTCTTTAATAGATCTGGATTTATCAAAACAACAACAACAAAATGTGTAGAGACTTTCGGAATGCAATTTTTTAGGGCTTAAAGCACTGACTTGAAAGTTGATCCCAGTCTTAAAGAGAAGCAAAATCATACACCTGTGACTGAAGATTTCAAACTTCTGCATTTGCACGCCAGTTTCAGGAGGTTTTGCCTAAGGTTTTGGTTTCCAAGGATCTCCGCAGAGGAGTGAGCACACGGGAAACAGCGGTGCTAGAGATAAACCTGCGAACCCACTCCAGGCACACACTTCAAAACCATCTCCACGGGGAATAGCTGAACAACTAAGATTAAACGTGTTGTGTTCTTGTTTAAAGTAACTTTGGGTCTGTCTGGTGTTTGGGATCTCCTTGCCTTTTTACGTTCTCATTACACTCAGTGAGAAGAACTTTCAGAAGCTAGATGTGGTCATTACTGCTAAATTTAAGCCAAGGAAAAAGAACAACTAGCTAGATGTCAAATAAGCACTATTTATACTAGAAGACAATATTTTCAAAGCTTTTGAAGACTGATATTCTCACAGCCTGAAGGTATAAAGTAAGATTGTGAGGTAGACACAGTTAATGATTAGTCGGCAAACTTCCATGATCAACTATCCAAACTTGCTGAAAAAACATTTACTTATCTCTATTTATTTATTATTGATTATCATTAATTGTGAAGACTCTGACTACTGCAATATCTGACTGATGATTCATTTTTTATAAAAATCATTAGCTTATCCATCCAGATATTGCAAACACTTCCAAGCATCATAACTCAGCTGCCATACGGATTATCTAATTATACAGCATTCACCTATAAAGAAAAATACCTCAGACATCAGAACTGTACCAATAAAAGCATTGATTCACTGTTTGATAGGAACTTTATTTATAATTTGCAGAGCTGGAACTGAAACAGTTGGAAATTCAAAAGCAAAGCCCCTTGCAAACAGCACCTGCAATTCAACGTAGTGATGCTCTATCTGCCACCCATGTTTTGGTACTCGTAGTGAGCAGACTGTGATTTTCCCTGGAGCCTGAGTATTGATGCTTCTCTAAGTCAGAGTTTGCACAGAGCTTTACGGCACTATCTCAAGAAAAAGACAGCAGGGAAATGGGAAGGTTTTGTCAATTATCTCATAAATGGCATTGATCAGTCCTAGTTGTGACTGAGGAGCCACCTGAATGGCAAGGCAATTCCCGTGCACGGGTCGGAGTTATGTGAGGCACGGACACTCTCAGCAGCGGCACTCAAGGGCCTTTGAAGCTTCTCAGTGCCATGGTTATTTGTACAGCAGCTACAGCACTGGTGTGTTTTTCCTTGCCATCATCTACAACACCGAAGTGTGTCAATACATCCTGTAAGAGTACTCCCGGCACCCTGAAAGCCCTCCCTGTGGGTAGCTGGCAGCATCCCTTACCTGGTGCGGTCTCCGTGCCTTACCCAATCTGCAGGCTGGAAAGCAGCTCTTCATTTGGTCCTCAAGGTTGGAAAGATGCTCAGGTAATTTTGTCACCGTGTGTGTTGCTCGGCTTTCTGACAAGACATCTTGAAACCATGCAGTGGCTTCAGGATCCAAATTAAAAATCTCCTGCATCAAACGCATATTCCAGACTCAATCAGATGTTAGCTGGGTGACATCTGAAAAAGAGAATGATTTATTCAACCAATGGGGCTCAGGCCCTGTACCCTCACGACTTTTTTTTCAGCGGAAAATGTCCATTACATATAACACTGTATGCTTTTACTTGCAGTTTAATAAGTGACTGCTATGAAGCCCAGCCAGAATAGCAACTGTAAACCAGCAAGATCCCTATCAAACTACCGAAGCAATGAAATCATATATATCAGATTCCCAAATGACCTCTATAAATCCTTGTTCACCAACAGTGATATTTGTTAACAACAAAATTAACTTTTATTACTTTCTTTCTGTGACTGTATTTGCCAACACTCATTTTTGAAGCTCCTCAGATCAACCAGAGCAGATAAATTAGATTAAATTAGGTTTACTGGCCAAGATGTGAAGACACAAACATAACTCTGAGGCTTATATTAAGCCATGATTTGAAGAACTTCATATAATGCGCTGTACACTGGAGACTAATAGAGAGAAAGAAGACGAAAAGAGCTGCTGTCTCTGATGCTCACACAACATCCTCTGGATATTGCATACATAAAGGGTTACCTCCCAGCCTGACATCCAGCATACAGTACTCTGTGTGGAGGAAATATAAGCCCACATAAAATCTGTTTTTTCACTCCAGGGGTAGCAATAGGACTGTGCTCTGGGCAAGTGCTATGGACGAGTTTCTAAAATGGAGACACAGGTGGGGCTCTGAGGTGCCAAAACAGCAGCAGGAATAGCATTCTCTTGGCTCAGATGAGCCTAAAAAATGCCTGAGGTAAACAGAAGTGCTTACTGTTTTAAACAGGAAGGCAAATAAGGGTAAAGAAGTCAACAGAATATGGGAATGGCAACCTCGATCTTTTGTTAATTATGGAACCCAGTTTTGGAAAATGCTTTTTTCTGTCAAAGTCATTCAGGTGGCAATAGTAACAAATAATTATTTTTGCAAGCTTTTGTTATACTAGACACTGACAGTTGCAGCAACAGCCACAGCCATGAACCCTGGGAGTCCCTGCGATGCTACCATGGCTCGGGTATTGCACCCCTGCAAGGGGCCCATCTAAGTGAAAGTCATAATATCTTCTGGGTCCTCCAGAGGTTACCATGGGGAGGAGTCTCCTGAATTTTACTCAGGTAGGCTGGTTTTCTTGTTTTCTTCTTTTCACACTGGTGTCTCTGTCTGCCTTGGTGCCAAGAAGATTGACTTTAATACAGGACCAGTGAACACTAACCTTGGCTCTCACTGTGAAAAATTTGCTAAGTAAGATATAGCAGGGAGATATGATTCATTTTATCCCATCAAGATCGTCTATAGGCAGCAGGCAATATGTTTTTTAACACGCTGCCTTTATTCTGGAGTTTTCCTTGACATGTTTCTGCTGTTTATGAAGAGGGGAGGTTAGGATCCTTGGCGGAAATGTAAATTACTTTAATATTTTCTTAACAATTCTTTAGCTCGAATTTATGTGAGATGTGAGGATTTATGAAGGACACTTGTGACAGGTCTGCTCTGCAAAACCTGAAGAGGGAAAATCAATAAACAGCATTAAAATAAATAAATAAATAAACACAAAGTAAAAATTTGAAAATACCTCAAAACTCCCCTGATCCGTCTCTAAGCAAGTACCTAGCAATGCACCAATATCTTCCAGTGGTCTGTCTGTGTGTTAATCAAATGATCTGGAATGAGACAAGAGACCAATTTAAACTGCAAAAGTAACCGAAGAGATAAAATAAATCTCACTCCAACTTGACTTCCTACAATTTTGCAGCTGCTCTAGTATTTTGTAAAGTTCCTAAGGTTTGCCTGGTGAAAGTAACTGTGAAATACCCAGGGGTAAAAATCGTCCCTATGGCAAAGATCAGCATGAGATCTTATCCTGCTCCCCCTCTGAAGATGTAAATGCTGCATAGGGTCTTGTTTTGGTCCAATGAAGGGGAAAATCACTACAGTCTGACCTGGAGATATGTTTGCCGTCTCAGCCGAGAATGTGAGTGTGCAAAGCTTCTTAAAGAAGCTTATTCCTAAAACATAACTTCTCAGTGTGCAATGGCAAATTATCCTTGAGTCCCTAATTTTACTGATGGGTGATTTTTGGCATGACTTACATGACCTTTGAGAGGAGTTTATGCTTTTAAGAGTCAATGAAGAGACATCATATGTTTTTGTGAGATTCTCAATCTACAGATAAGGGAAATAAATAAAATCTTGCCTCGTGGAGCAATTCTGAAAGGCAGAGCTGGGAGAAACCATGCTTCATTTAGATCAGAAATCTTTGTCTAAAATGACTGATACTTGCAAATATTTTTACTGTAACAGAGTAGGATGCCCACAGAGCTGGGTCAAGGTAGGTTTTGCCAGGGCCAACGGACTAGTCACTTCTACAGTTTCCACTTCAGAGTAACTCCGTATTCTTATTCCAAAACTTATTTATTTGGGAAACAGTCCCCATATGCCTCTATAGTCTTACCCTGCATTCCCAAACCTGGTGAAAGCTGAAGCATTTATACTTCTCCAGTACAATGCTATAACCTGCTAATTCCAGAGGGATTTGACAAAACCAAATTCACTCAAGAAGAGTCAGCATAAGAAACCAACTGTTTCTGTTAAATATTGAATTAGTGAGTTTATAGTTCTACATGGCTTTGCGTTAGCTTAATATTCAGGACTTTCATGCCTCAACTGGAAAAAAAACCCCACCCCAAACCTCATGCCAGCTTCAGATTCAAAACTCACAGCGTTGCCACTGTTGTGGTCCCAGATGTTGGCTCGGCACCGTCCTGGCTGTGGCAGAGCACCAGGACCTGCGGCGTACGTGAGGATGCTCAGGCTTCACCGAGGGAGGAGCAAAGAGCTGCAAGTCCCTGTCCTGGACCCTTAGCACAAAGCTTTGATCAGCTTTATATTTCATTGTGAATTTCTGTGGCAATGTCAGACCCAGAGGTGTTCTGGGCGAAACATTAGAGCTAGACAATAGTTGTTTGGAAGAAAGAAATGTGTGCTTTATGCCGAGACTGCAAAGCAGCAGCTGCACTTTTAATTAAAACTTATGTCCTATATATCTTTGTGTGTTTGAGTGTTTCTTTGTTTTTAATGAAATTTTTAGATAAAGGGAGCTTTTTTAATTATACTTCTGCCTCCTGGTGCACTCCTTCCTTATTCATTTTTGCTATCATGACTTTTTTCAATTTACGTTAACAGATTAGGCCATATCAGAACTTCTGAGTATATTAAAGGTGACGGCAGCAAAACACAGCTCTGTTTCTTGATCTATTCAGTAACGGTCTCTTTAGTCACCCTTCTTTATCCCCCTCCCCATCATACACGCTTTAATTACTGTGACACACACGGATCTTAAGCATATTTGACTAAGAGTAATGAATGAAATCTCAACACTCATCAAGCAAATGCCTCAGCATTTGCATAAGTTAACATTACGATCATTCTGTGGATCTGCAGGTTAAAATTAGGGATTTTTGAGTTGGGGAATTTGACTGGAATAGCAATTCCTGAAGAGCTACTGTTCCAACAGATTTCCTCACACAGAGCAGTTTGAATTCTGGAAGTGCTGAACTCACACTCAAGTGCAGCAGAAGTTGGGGGAGGATTTTTGGCTACTAGGAATGATAACCTTAGATCCTTGTGAATGCGCAAATATAAGACACAAGGAAGCTAAAAGAAAACTGTAATGGGATCTGGAGATAAATAAGAAGGAATCCCAAAGCTCTAAAATCAAAGTAAATAAATAACCATAAGAATGAAGTATTTAATTGAACTAGAAGTTACAAAATTAAGAAGAAAATCACATAAGAATTTAAAAAGATGGCATTAAATACAATGCACACATCATGGCCCATGTCTTTAGATATGGGGTTTTGTGATCATTTTCTGGATGACATGAAAGAGAATTCCTTGCCATTAGCTTGATAACGCAACAAGTAGCGACAGGAATTTGCCTGCTTGACAATTAATAGATATAGCGAAACAACTGAACTACGCAAAAATGCTGGCAGTTAATTTTCTTGCCATTGACTTGCTTCTCCTTGCGTATGTAGAAGACTCCTTCAGTTTTCTTTTTGCAGGCTAAGAGACAGGACAAATTTTCCTTCATATGTAGAAGGCAGAACAATTTTAGTTATTCTGGCCCTTAAAAAGCAAGAAAATTTGTTTTAAATTTGGTTCCAAGGAATAAGGCAGAAAAAAGGATAATTTGGATGAAGGAGGTTTACGTCTGAGTTCCTAACCCTGCTACAGAGTTGTCTTCCGAGCTCCTTTTCTGTCAAGACTCAATATCTTACAAACTGCTTGCTACAGTTTTAATCTTCATGCAAAATAACTGCTGAGCATAAAGTGTGTTTATATCAATCATTCTAGAAATGTAAACAAAATAGAAGCAGTAGAATTATGAATGAAGACTTGATTAAGAAGTGACAGCAAAGATTTGTGATAATGAAGGGATGAATAGTGCTTGTTTGGAAATGTGCCAGTTACTTGCAATTAATTTTGTGAGCTAGTCAGCAAGGCACCTGCTGGCTTGCAAAAGGAGTGGGCATTTTCTGCTCAGGTTGGTCTGCAACTACAAACTCTTCTGTAATAAGATATTTGTAATGTTTTATGACTATGGACTGGAATAACAAAAGCACAGTAGACCTAACAGCCCTGAGAACATTTGATATTGAATTTAGATGCTCTAACTATAGCCTGTTTCCAGTCCTTAGAGCCCTGGTTTTCACCAGAACTGCTGTGCCCTGCCTGCTGATGGGCATGCCCAGAGCCACCTCTGCAGGACTGGCAAAGCAAGACCTCAATTCACAAACTAGTTGGAGGGTGTTCACCCAGCTAAATGGGTAAGAGGGCATCCTAGATCCATCGATGCTACAGCACACAATTTTTGCTTGAAAAGGGGCAGACGTGGGTCCCAGATCCTGCTCCATAAAATGGCTACGTAGGAGCAAGGAGCCTCTTCTCTTCCCAGGGAGCATATTTTCATATAAAAGCAGTCTTCTATGGTGCATTCATTAATTATCCTTTATAGAGATGGATTAACTGAAATGGATAAGCAGAGACAATGTCGAATGTAGGGTGTTTTCTGAAATCATATAGCAAACAAGTGACAGACCTGGACAGCACGGCCTTGGTGTAATGACACTCCAGTTTCTTATTCTGATCACAACCTCATCTTGCAGTCTGCTTAAATAAAACCAAATAACCCTAGATCAAACCCCTAGAAAAAACCAGATCACAATGTATTCACAGGGTCAATGAAACAATTCCCTTATGCTCCTTAAACTCTACAAAATGCACATTTTTATCTACTAGCTGAAGTATTTAACTATTCCCAAATGTAGCCTGATGACTAATCAATCCCCAGCCAATCAATCTATTGAATTAAGGAATAACCAGCACCTCACATACTTCGTAATAGCTACTGTATGAGAAGAATTTCAAAATAATGTGCAAAACTGAAAGGGTCCAGTGTTTCCCTCTATTACAGACAAATTACATCAATACATTACAAAGAAAGTTTGAAGGTAGGATTATTAAAATGCAAAGTTTTTGCTGGTTATATGATTAGGAGCATGAAGGAAAACCGGGAGGTGAGAGTGTGAAGGTAAAGTAATAAAAGGAAACGAAATGATTCATTTAATTAAAGGGTTGATTAAACTTGAAGACTTGTTATACCTCACATTTTTCATTAGCAAACATTTCTATTTAGGGGATTTTTTAATAGAAGCTCTTTCAGATACAGTGTGCAGTTTATAGTGGGCGATTTATGGGCCCAGCCCTGCTTCTTTCAAAATTCACAGCAATCTCTGCATCAATTAAAACAGTCAAGACATTACACAAGCGAAAAAAAAAAAAAAGATGAATTCTCACTTCAGCCATAGTTTTTTGAATCCCAAATAATTTTATGTTAAAAGATTCTGGCGTCACAAAACTTTAGGAATGCAATTAGTTTTTTGCTCTGTGATATCACTCGGATGTAAATAATGTTAGGACCTACAGACTGAGATTATAAATTTCCTTCCCCGTTATTTTTCCAGGTTCTATGTCATTGCAAACACTGGACATACTCCTGTTATTGAGATGTCTCTCAGAGGGCCAGTTAATATAACGATATCTGCTGGCTTATCAGAACAATATTAGAAATTAATGAGGTTGCATTTAGTTGGTGCCAAGTAATTAAATAGATCGTAATGAAGTGCCAAATATATCTAAAACTTTAAGCTTTAGTCTTTTATTATAGAGCTTGTGTGTGAGAGAGAGAACAAGAGAAAGAGAGAAAGAGTCAGTATCATTTCATCTTTTACGCTTCTATCATTTAATTTTCAGCATTATCATTTAATTTTCATGCATTGAATCAGGCTAATTTCAGATTTCACCGTGTAGCTGAAAAACCAGAGAAATCACGTATTTTTTTAAATTTGCAGTTAGCAATGTGTACAAAACCTCCCCTGGAACCTTGGAGACTGAGTTTACCTAAAGTTTTAGTCAATTAAAACTATCAAAACATAGTTAAAACTGTGTGTGCACGATCATGCATGCACCCATCCAACATAATTGTTGGTTAAAAAAATGAATCTTTCCTCAGAGGCACCTCTGCATACAAAATTTTAAATGTCAAGACCCTGATTACTAAGTGAATCTTACTCAAAATCTTTGGTCTCTAAAATTTCACAGAAAATACGCGCAAAAGTGATGCTATTTATCTTTTACAGTTTTCTGACAGACACTGCCCAAAGCAACCTTTTTCTTGGTCCTCACAGCTCAAAATGGTGTGGGAGAAAATTCAGTCTCTGTGATGGTCTAATTCCAGATCTGTGCCTGGTGTTTGCCGAGCAAAAACTGGAAATGCAAAATGATGAACTTGTTCCCTGCCCCAAAATGTTGTACGTTTTCTACCTGTTCCTGATTCAACATATACCAGTACCATTTACTCCTCCCAGTCAAACATCACTATTTAATGTATGTGAGCCATACAGTATTCAAGTGAGTATATGACTAATTGCAGCCACGGAGCAATTTCAATCCCAACAGTTCTTTATTGATTTCAAAGAGGATTAATCCTGCTCAGAATCCTGCTTCAAATCCTGGTTCCAGTATTTGTGAATAAAATTACTATCATTCACTGCCTGTTAAAATAAATGCATCAGTAAAGATTCATCAGTAACTAAAAATTCACAGGTTATATGTGCAAAAAATGCACACATACCAGAAGATATATGCCATATTTTAAAAGTGTTAAAAAGCACACCATTTTATTGATAAAAACACTTAAACTCTCTCTCTGTCTTTCTCTGTGCTTCTCTTGGGAGCTTTAAACTCAAATGACTCTGATAAAATATGAAAGCTTCCATTGATTTATTGTTAATAGCAAATAAATAAATTTAGGGGAGAAAATGTACTTTGAGACATTACTGTCACTGAGGGACCAACAATATCTTCAGCTTCCATATATCTGTACAGAAATCTGTTGAAAATACCTTTGCATATTCATGGCCATGGTCATTCTAGTGGGGAATATCTGTAAGCAAAATTTTTCATTCCTTTACTATCCTGTCTAGTTTACAGGAAAAATGTCACCATCAGTATTTAGCTAAAAGGTTAATATTAAAAGCATTCTTCCTGGAACAGAGCAAAAAGGATATTTATACAAATGACTGAATAGGTGTAGAAGAAAATAAAGAAAAAACAGCAACAGATTCAAGACTATATGTTTAGGGATTCCCTACAATATTCACTTTTTCATAACTTTTTTGTTACTTAATACAGAGAGTCCTGTTGTGCCTTTTTTTTTTTTTTTTTGGGTTACTTTGCTACCATTCCTCTTAACTATTGCTATTTCCATCAGTGCCCTTGGGCCACATCTTGGCATAGAGGCACTGCACAGTCCTTCGGTGCACGGATGCACTGACCCAGGTGGGCAGTTCTGAGGCAGGATGAAGGAAAACAGAGTCCTCCTGAACACTTGAGGAAATTATCTTGGGCCTGATTTTCCAAAATGAATGCCCAAAGCAATCCAAACGCTGTAACTGTACAGTAAGAGTACATGTAAAGTCGACGACGACATCGCTGAGTGTGATCTGGAGCTAGCAGTCTTCAGGGAACTGCACTATTCCCACAGCCACTATCTTAAAAAAAACCCCTCACCCAGTATCAGGAAGAGCTAGAGGAGCCTTACTGGGGTAGGCAATTCTAGTGAGCTACACAGTTTTCCTGGGCGACTGTTTTTCCTACCAGGTGATTGATCATGTTGTATGATGAAATAATTCATTTGCATAAGGTGAACCTTCGGATGGCAGATCAGAGAATCATAGAATTGCCAGGGTTGGAAGCCACCTTAAAGGTCATCTAGTTCCCACTCCCTGCCCTGGGCAGGGACACCTCCCACTAGATCAGGTTGCTCAGAGCCCCATCCAGCCTGCCCTTAAAAACTTCCAGGGATGGGGCTCCCACCACCTCTCTCGGCAACCTGTTCCATTGCCTCACCACCCTCATGGTGAAGAACTTCTTCCCAAAGTCCATTCTGAAATGACCCATCTCTAGTTTTAATCCATTCCGCCCAGTCCTATCATTACCCAACATCCTAAAAAGTCCCTCACCAGGGTTCTTCTAGGCCCCCTTAAGATACTGGTTGCCCACAGTAAGGTCTCCTCGGAGCCACCTTCTCTCCAGACTGAACAACCCCAACTCTCTCAGTCTGTCCTCACAGGAGAGGTGCTCCAGCCCTCTGATCATCCTCGTGACCCTTCTCTGGACACACTCCAGCACATTTAGATGACAACACATTTTGGCAAAGGCTGGGTGAAGACAACCAGTCCCTGTTGATTACTCAGTGCTTAGCTTGTGCCTGAGACTGGTAATGAACCAGAAATGAAATTTTCCTTCGTCTAGGTCTGTTGAGGAATGTAATCCAAGCAAGATGCAGGGGCATATCTACCACACACGATTAAAACTAGGATCCTACAAAATGAACCAGACACGGGCACTTCCTTACTTTCTTAATTAGGAGCCCTAATATCTTGCTATAACACCCGAGAAGAGCAATGGGCTAGGTCAGATTGCTTTCAAGTTGTATTTGGTCTTCTTTGGCTTTGGCACTTTTAAATATGACATTTGGTATTTATGTGAATTTGAAAGGATCAAAGTATCTTTGAACCTTTGGCCTTTGATGACGATATGCCCCCATCTACCTATCTGTATACTGATAATGACTATCTTTACCTCTGAAGACTACAGATCAAAGATATTTTTAAATGACCCCTAAAAAAAAAAAAAAAAA
>VXBO01003384.1:62948-92538 GCA_013400135.1 Rhinoptilus africanus
AAAAAAAAAAAGAGATCCCTACTAACTCTAAAAGTTAAAGCTTATTCAGCCCCAACCAACTTCACATATTCTTATGATTTATGCAATGCTGGTTTCTTTAAGGATTTCCTGGAAGGAATCTACATGCCCCATACGTAAGTCCTCTACGTCCGTAATGACCAGTACAATCCAAGTGTGTCTTAATTCCATACAGCAGATGTGCTCTGCTGCATTGTGCCATGTAAGGTGCATCAGACTATTTTAATTTGTGTTATTCGCAGGCATGACCTGCACGTGGCATAAGCCAAGGCAGGCTGACAACCTCTCAACAGGAGACATTCACTAAGGAGCTGGAAAAGAAAATCTCCCAAATACCTCCAGAAACCATTACTTCTCGATAAAATGACACTGAAAAGGATCTCTTCTGCTTTTTTGTGTTGGTCTTTGTGCTTCCTAGCTGTACTGCCAGATGCTGTAGCTGGAGCTCTACAAAGTTTTTCTTTGCTTATTCTAATGTTAATAAAGAAGGAACCACAAGTAGTTTGAACTGCTTTATTTATTAAGAGTATTTCTGGCAGCGTATTTGTCTTGATGACAAAAAACCAATACACTACCATGGACTTTTGTTTTCCTTTTGCTTCTGCTGCTTTGTTTATTGCTGGAGAATTTAAAAATATTTTTATTGCAGATTCTGTGCTCAATTTGAGGCTTAAAGTAAATATTATGCTCTACACTGCTACTAAAGTAAAGCTTGTAGCGTGGAACCTACTGGCAGCAGAGTGTGACTTATATTTCATTATTCACAAATGTTATGAAGTCTTATTTAACAGAAAATCATGGTTTCACAGCCTAAAGCTTGTTATTTAAAATCAACACTTTTTGGTAAATCAAGCTCAGCACTACATAGCAATAAAGGTTTACCTCCAGTACCTCCATAATTCCCTACAGTCGCTGTGTTCTCCAAATGCTGAATAACAACATGCTATTGAAATGCCACCCAGCTTTGCCAAACAGGAAGAAAATGCCTTAAAAACACTCTTCCTTTCTAGTTTCACAGCCTATAAATACAAAACACTAGAGATTTGTGAGTGAAAAAGCAAAATAATAAAAAAAAAGCCTACTCTAACACATTGTTGCAACTGAAAGCTTGTTTACAAAAATGTGCCATTTGCCTTAGATTATAATTCACTTTAAGTAAAATTATTTCACAAGTCTTTCATGCAGATTCACTGCTGCACATTTTGCCATAACCCATTTAAACAGCACTATTGTTCCCCTGGTGTAGACACTTAGGTTGTGATTTGATTTATCAAATGTCACCCATGGAAAAAAAAAAATAAATCACGTCGATAGGTAAAGACGGGCGGCTTGGCTCCCTCCGGGGCCAAAAGTGGGAAACACAAACCCTCGGTAGCAATTCCTCAGCCTTCGGGCAGGGCTAATGTCAGTGGAGAGCCCTGCTTTCCCTCCTGCCTTAAGAAGGAACCCACACGATGAGTTGAGCACCAGCCCAGCCCACCCAGTGAGTGTGGGTCACCCACAGCACAGCCCGAACCTGTTCATCCGTACCCTGCACAGGCATCCTCGCCAGCAGCGCGTTTATGCCTTTCTCCCCTTGCCACCCGAAGCGATCTCGTCTACCTGCTGTTGTAACAAGTCTCTGACACAGAGCAACAGCAATTCACTTCATTAAATGATCAACAAGGACTACAGGTGAGGATTTATGCTTTCCAGAATCCCTTGGACTGGTAAGATGAAGCAAAGTGCTTAGAATATTAAGTCCTTGGACAGAAATTTAGACCTGTTTGCAGTGCAGTTACTGCAGTGGGGTAGCTGATGACCTTGGATGAGGTGGCTAGGTACCAGTTCAGATATTAAGTGGAACAATAAACTTAATGGCTCTTTTGAAAAATACAGTGTGGCTCAGACTCTAATCTGGTTTGTTTAACACTGAAAAACATTTTCCCCCATAAGCTTCGTATTTTTTTCCCTTACGTGGACTTAGTTCAATTGGAGACTTCTCACTCTGTGCTGCTGAAATAAAATGACTTAATGTGTACCTTTAAACCAGGTCGTTAATCTTCCATCATTCACCTCTTGTATTATGCCTTAGCTTACAGTTAATGGAATATTTAACCGCCTTAAGAGGAACAATAAATTGAAGTCAATGCTTCCCTTCAAGTTTTTATCCATAATTTCACCCAAATAAAAGAAAAATTGTTGACTGGGAACCATTGTGATGTTTTCTTAATAACATTTTATTTGTGAGTATACAGTGAAATTCCATTTCAAAATGTGCTAGTGAAAAAAGGATGGCTTATAAATCCCTCAGCTTCAAATGCTGCACAGAATATAATACACAGAAGGGTATTTCCTTGATTATCCTGGGATACCACATGGCTTTTAGTGCTGTCTGCTGGGTTCTAAAAACAAAAGCTTTTCTCGCTTGATTCTGAATGATATATAAAGGAAAGCATATCTTTGAGGACAGCTCTCCTCAGAACAGTTGCTAACAATAATGAAAACTGAAAATCCC
Source organism: Rhinoptilus africanus (assembly GCA_013400135.1). Classification (NCBI taxonomy): domain Eukaryota; kingdom Metazoa; phylum Chordata; class Aves; order Charadriiformes; family Glareolidae; genus Rhinoptilus; species Rhinoptilus africanus. The sequence goes on from VXBO01003384.1 coordinate 65,464, forward strand.
TTCCCAATGCTCACACTCAAATTTCTTTCCCCCGTGAGGATTTGGGTAATAGCAAACCTTTCCTGATCAAAACTTCAGCCTGATTTTTTAAGTCCGTAGCATACTCTTAAGACTGTAACGCAACAGGTAGAAAACAGATTCTAACAGATTCTTGGGCTGCTGCTTCAACCCCAACCCCAGCTGCCCTCTCACAGGACGTCCATGGAGTTTGCTCCAGTGAGGCAGGGTGAGACTCTGCCCCACCAGAACACGCACATAAGTGGCACCATCAAAATATTGTTTGGTGGAGATGTAGGATGAGATCATTACACAAAGAAGCTAATTCCCCTCCATAAGCAGTTACAGACAAGGAACCTCTTTCCCGCTGGAACTGCCCTGAAGAGACCCACCCAGGCTGCAGCTGACCTAACACCCACCACAGAACAAGACCCAACAGCAGAGTGTTTCCATCCCATCACATATGCCAAAATCATGTTCATATAACTTTTGGTTATATGGTTTAAGGTTTTGGTCTGCCCTGCCTGACCTGTCATGGCACCACAGCTTTTAGAAAAATGAAACCAGCAAAATCCCAACAAAGTCTCCCAAAATGCTGGTGTAAATGCATAAGCAGCTTTGAGGCCAGTTTGCAATGTGCTGGGGAAATAGCAGTCTGTCTGTGAGTTTCTGGGGATACTACGGAGAAATGCTGCCTACCACCTGACTCCCTGCTCAACACTGCTTTGCATTCAATTCAATTGCATTATTCATTTTCTATTATTTTTTTAAGGAAGTATGCCTGCAAATGTTAACAGATACCTGTTACTGTATGTATGACATTCATCTGTGCCTACCAGGAAGGTGGTGTGTGCTCTGATGCATGCAGGTCATGATAACAAAGCTATAGCAGGGCCAAAGGGCTTTTTTACAGCATTGAAAACTACCAAGAAGAAATGTAAATTAAATATAAGTGAAAATGCTTTCTTTGCTGCCTGATAAACTTTTTTTTGTATTATGAAACAAAGAGAAAGCATTCTCTTGCCTCACTCCATGTAAGGGTGCTGGATGCTGTGAGCCTTGGGTTGCAAGGTGACAGGCCCTACCAGCATGCCAAAACTCGTTCTTGGCAGCTTCAGCAGCCTGCTGAGAGATTAACGTGTGCCTCTCCTTTCCTCTCAAGTCCTGCTGCTGTTTCCTAGTTTACCTAGTCCTGTATGAGAGGCTCCTGGCATGGTTATGGGCACTGTTTCAGAGTTCTCCTTAAACACCATCTATGACCACTTCTACCTCTCTCCTTCAATGACACATTCCTGAAATAATTCCCAAAATAAAATCCCAAATAAATCAACTCCCAAAATAGCTCCCAAAATAAAACCTTCACAATGAAATGACACCAGGCTTAACATTTTCCCTATGTATGTCCTTTTAAAAGCACCGTATTTAAGTATAAAAACTGTGTGTAAGACTTTTTTCTTCTGACTTCGGACAAAGGTTTACTAGTATAAGGGAAAAACTAAAAAATAGCTAACAGCTTGTCATGGTTTTGGCCAAATCGGCCAATGGCCGGCTACAGATGCTCCCCCCCAGCCTCTCGTGCACGGAGAGGAGAGGGAGAGATGAAGAAAGATTTACGAGTTTAGAAGAAACTAAACTACTTCAATGAAATAATAATAAGAAGATAAAAAGGAAAATAATGAAATAGATACAGTATACACAAAACCGTATTAAGCTCCTGGATGACGTCATGGGCAGGCACTGTGGCAGTCCCAGGCTGGACTCAGCGACTGGTAGGAGCCAGGTTCCAGAGCTGGAGTCAGGAACACACGGATGGGGATCAAAGGCAGATGAACAGACAGGGTCCTCCTCGGGCGTCACCCATTGAGGAAGAGCATTGACCCTTTGATCTTTTACACCGAGCATGGGGCAGATGGGATGGAATGACCCCTGTTGGTCATATTTTGGTCACCTGTCCTGTCCGCTCTTCCCTGCAGGTGGGGCCCCTCTACACCCCTCTGCTTCTGACCCTCTAACGGGGCAAATAAAATTAGCTGACCTTGGTTGTTATAGCAGTTAAGTATAAGCAAGAGCCTCGCTACAGACCATGCTTTGGCACAAAGTGTCTTATCACTCTGAATGAACTGTTTCAGGCACAACATGCTGATAACTGCAGAGAGTTAGAAGAGGCCTAGCTAAGCAATAAAATTACTGAACAGAAAGTTGGTTCTGTTTTACCTCAAACCAGGACACAGCTTTGATCAGCTCACTTTTGAGCTGCATGCATTACCTGGTATAATGCAAAGCAGTGTGAACTCTGGATTGGGTTACCCATAACCATCGGAGTCTCGTACAGTTTATGAGTAAATGACTCTGTCTGTTGAACTGAGTCTTTCGAACTAGGGTAAATCACCCTGATAGTTTGTAGGAAGTCACCTGGGAGCCTTGATTTGGCTGTAAACACTTAAATGTACACCTGATCCACAAGGAAACTGAGCAGTAACAATACAGCACTGCCACAGGGCTGAGGACCAGGGCTTATTCTTCACTGCCAGCCCAGCATCACCATCTCCAGCTGGCTCGGGATGTGTGCCGGGCAGCTCCCCGTGTCTCGCAGGGCCAGCTGAGCTTGTCCCTGCCTGTCTGCAGAAGTTTTTTCATGGGGGAACATAAAATATGACAGTTGCTTTAGGAGCGAAAGTGGTGTATACCCTAATGACCAGTTGGAGATCATGCCCAGTCAGTTTGTAACTGACCTCTGAGGGCAGATACGCAGGCTGTGCCCTGCCTGCAGCTGTCTGCCTGTTTGCTCGTTAGATTTTTTACTGTGTGAGGCTCTCCCATCCCCAATTACGTGCAGGCAGCAGCTCCCTGCTATGTATGCTTTGACCTTGCCCAGATGGCCTTCACAAGTTTCAAACCCTTTCCTCATTCCTCCAGCAAGTACAATTTCTGGTGGCACGTTAAGTGCCAAGAAGCAGGATCAAATTGATAGGTACATATGGCACAGCGTGGCTCCCGGATCTCACAAGGGCAGACTTCCCACGGAGAGCCAGGGCAGTTGCAGTGCTAGGCAGGCTTCATGTATAAATCACAATTACTGGTATTTACCCTCTACGGAGGGAATCTGGCAAAGTTAGGTGTGGGCCCAATGCCTCTGAACCAGATGGCCTTTGAAGAAGTTGTCCAGGAAACCATGTATTTGTATCAAGTATGTTTGAGAGGATAAATACAAGCCAGAAATCTCAAGTGCCTCTCCATCCTTTGCTCGCTCACCCACCCCATGGGATAGCTCCCCTTTCAGCCTTACTTGAGAACAAATTAACTTGCAGAATTACATTAACATCAACTGGATGGAAACTGCAGGCTTTCTGTTGGCTTCAAGCAATAGGAAGCAGCACTACAAGTGGGGTTTTTTTGTTTGTTCCCTTTTTTTTTTTTAATAAAAAGGAAGATAGTGAAATAGAAACCTCCAATAGATTTCTGCATATGACACACATGATTAGACCTTTGCGGAAAATCCCGCAAATCGTAATGTAAAAAGCAGTGCAACCTCAATTTGTGCCAGGGTTACTTCGTGCTGAAGTGGCATATGCTCCTGCTCGCGGCGAGGTTGGTGGCAGGAGCATACCCAGGGTATTAGCGGCCACCGTGTTGTGGTTCGCATCTGCCCGCTGCTGTGCCAGACTCCGCAGTCAGCCTTGGTGATGCCAGAGCAATTTGTGCTGACATGTATAAAGATCACAGAAACCCTCATCACTTCTGTTGGCAACCCTTGTAATCACAGATGTCCAGGAAGGAATAGAGCAGGGTGGGAGACGATGAGAAAAAAAGGTCAAGACAGATCACTAGAAATTGCCGCCTTCTGTCTCTAGTTTCTGTACCTGAAAACATTTCATCTTTTAACACGAAACTCTTTGTCATCAGGGATTCTCTGACCTCTTAAAGGATTTAGCAGGGAAAGATTTCCAGGATAGGTATGGCTATTATACTCTTTTAGATGCGGAAAACCATCAACACATACTACAGGGATGCAACCAGATTTCACTGTGTGTGTGTGTCACACTCCTGTGCAAACAACTGGAGTTACACACATTCTCTGAACAGAAATGGTTAGAGATCAGCTTGCACAGTGTGTTCTTGAACAGTTCAGACCACAGTGTGGTGGCACATGGTCTGAAAACCTGCCTTTGTCCACATCTCCTATTTAGTAATTCAGAGAAAGGTCCTAAGCCACAAGCCTACATAATTTCATGCTTTGTAGGTGTGGGTCACCTTATTGCCATCAATACACCTGTGGATGTGCTGCTGGGATGGCATTTGGTGGCAAGCGTGGAAGCACCCAGCAAGCACTACACAGCTTCTCCATGTGTAGGGCCCAGCTCTCTTCCCATCGGATACTGTGGTACTCCAGAGAATCAGGATTTGTCCTTCGACAATATCTGCTCCAGGTCTTTGCTGCTTTTATACTGCAGACTTTAAGCCAAGTTATGAGTAAGCACAATTAAGAAAGTATCGTTATTTTTTAAAATCTTATTAAATATTAAGGAAGCATAATTTACACACAGTCAGCATGCATAATCTCCTTCCTAGGGAAAAACAGCGTAACCCTAACTTGATATTAAAACTGGAGAGAAAAGTAATCTGCATAATATGAAATTATTTAATGTCTAGATCACAATAAGACTTCACAGGTAATGGAAGTTATTCAGGCATCAGGCATTAGCAAGGTAGCTTTAAAATGGTTTATATTAATCCTTGAAAACCAGTGATTCTACCTGAATAGATATTTTCTCTCCATAACTGCTGTTCAAACAAATTAAACAAAAGGAAAACCAAGGCAGAACAAAGGCTTGGATCTCTTTTACAGCATTGCAAGGATCTGAATAAAAATATTCTCCTTTTCACCATCTGCTAAAAGTGTTTTGGATTAGAAGTTTATCTGAAATCCTCCTCTTCTTCCTCTAGATTTTGAAGGCTGTAAATGTTTGAGTATCCGTTGGCAAAGAAAATCTAAGTGCCATAATGGATTTTGGAAATTTCTGTTCTAATCCTAAGGACAGTAATGACAAATTGCTATAAAAAGGTCAAATACTTTGTGACAGTTCAGCTCACTGGAGACTGACTAGTTAATGGAAACCCTATCCCGTTTTTGCACGTTACACGCTTCCTTGGAAAATTTTACTTTTAACTTCTCTTGCCCCTGTGACATTTAGAGAAGAGGGATTTGCCTTTCCTCCAGAGTTAAATGAGATGGAGGATGGTAGCAGTGGAAGATGGTATGTGTCATGGGATGGATAAGCAAGGAAAATATCGATAGCAGATCAATAAACACAGCAGTGAGGGGTCAAATGGGCTAATGCACATTGGCATGAAGTATCAGCATTTCCAGCATGTACATGGTGCTTTTCAGAAGCAGAAGGCACAGACCGCACAGCCTCACATCTGCATTGCCATTCCGAGCACTGAGAACAATCACATAAGCCCTGACAGCATTTTGGTAGACATGGCCTGTTGTGGTGAGTTGTAATCAGTGTTTACTTCACGGATAAAAAGAGCTCTAAAGTCAATGACAACAGAAACACAATTTTTCCCTTTGATTTCTTGCCTTTTGTGCTCCTAAAGTGGCTTCTTTTCACTTCAGCCCAGGGGGACCCCAGCTATGGTTCAGTTCCATCATGACACAGCTAGGAAAGAGCAACTCCTGTCAGCCAAATCCTGCTCCTCCTGGAGGTCTCTGACACTTAACCCTGGCAGCCCCTGTCTGATGGATAAAACACTATTATGCCAGTACTTACTGCTAAGGAAAAAAAAAAAGTGTATAGTAGGCTTAACATGCCAAACTGCTGATTCTAATCTCTTATTATCGTAATTTAGTGACCATAAAGGTAGTAGGTCTGTTAGACCCAAGCATGGTGCAGATGCATTTTGTATTTTGGAAATTCCAATCTTATCTCCTGTTCACCTGGCATAGAACAACCATACATTGAACCTGGGACTAAGTATCAGATTTTTATCAGTCAAACCAAAACCAGAGTGCATTTCTCTAGTTTTGAGCCCACTGCTATCTGTTCTGTACATAGAATACAGTTACTATAAAAATCTATACAAGCACTTCTAAAACACAACACTGGGCAGTTCTAAACAAGTACCAATGCTCAGTAAGATCCTGGACTCTGACCTTTCCAAGGTACACTACCAACAATGTGCCTTACAAACCAGCAAAGCTCCTACACCTGTTAAGATTAATGTGGTTTTACTTAAACCATATGCTGTTCTTCTAGCACTAGACAGATGTGATGGCACAGCACCAGTTTAGGAACTGGCTTAACTTTTAAAGGTATAAATAGCCTCACTGAAACCAGGGAGAGCTAAGTATGCACTAAAATAAAACACGTACTTAAGTGGTCTGCTCAGTTCGGGTTATAGCTGTGAAAGATGGACTATGAATTTAGGCTTCAGTTATTGCCAGCACGGTTGTGCAAGAGTTCCAGCCCAGGGATGTGTAACGGCCACAACTGAGAAAATAAGGGGATTTCAGAACTGTGCCCTCATTCTGAAGGCAGACAGAGAGTGAACAGGGTGCAATGCTAGAGGTTAACCTGAAAGTAGCATTTAACTGACTAATGTCAAATGTCAAACTCAGTTTAGGTCCCCAGACTGCCCGCCTGTAGACACCCCAAGACAGGTAGAAGCTGCCTCATACCCAGCCACTGCAGGGTACATGTACTGCTAGAACCCCTGTTTACCCTGCCTGCAGACATCAAATTAACAGGCACTTTCAAAGCAACCTAGCAGAGAACTTTCTGGACAAAACAAAGCCATCCGGAGAGCAGAGAGCAACACAAAGGCACATCCCAACAGGCTGTGTTTTGAGGACCCTGTTACTGCCCCAGTGCTGCTATGGCCTTGGCCCACCTGTGGACAAGGGACATTGTGTGGATAGAGCCAGGGGAACCGTCACTCTTGATAACTGTGCTCTGTTACAACCACTTCATTGCAACATCCCTGACACCTGAAGAGCTGCAATTTGATCAATTCCTGCACTGACATTAACAGACCCACAGTCCAAGATAAAAACTGTGTCTGAGAGAGGAGAAAAGTCCAAATGCTTTTGCTTTAAGGGCTATAATAGTTTTATTTCTTCTGCACAGATTATAGAGCAATTTCACTGTCTCAGGTTTATACGGTGAATAGAAAATTCAGTTTCAAGTGATTGGGTTTAGATTTCCAAGTAGCTGTTAAAATAGAGCCCAAATATAATGGAACATTGCTGTCATCTGAGGGCTCTTTGGTGTTCTTCATGAAAGGAGTTCAGTTCAAAAAGGAATGAGTACCTACAACCTAAAATATCTCGGCACATTTGACGATCTCATTGAAAACCTCAGCAGAGAGGTCTGTTCTCAATATTACGGGTGACAATTGAGGCAGAAACTGTAGGCTAGGGAGGATGCTTCTTCCACTGATGTTCACAACTTTGTTTGAAGAAGTCTTCGCCCAACAGTTTTGCTCATATCCCTTACCAGCAAAGTGTTTGGGCATATGCTGAGCATTAGTGGTGTGAGTTTTCCTGATTAATTCTTTGCTAGTTCCTCACAGGACCCTCTGCCATAAAAAAATCTTTGAAGAGTTGGGGTTTGGATTGACACAGAATGTGGCAATTGAGTGAGAAGAAAATGGATATGATGGTTTCTTATTTATTTCTGTTTCAGTGGCATTTTCTATGGCTTTATTAAAGTGCTCATTAGCCCAGCCTTGCCTGGCTTGTCATCTACTAAGATAAATAAAACAAGTATTTGCATGTATCCTGAAAAAAGGAAATAAAGCACCACCCTCTAGGTTCTTCATAGAAAACCCCAAAGTATTGTTGCTGCTGTTGCCCCTTGTTGGTTGTTTTATGCAAAGATTCAGCCACACGTATCAGAAATGGTGTGTGGGGTATGAGGAATTAATCAAGAGCAAGCTGCTGGAGACAATACAACACACAACAGTACTTAAATGGTACCAGGTTCCTGAGTCTCACAGCATAAATGGAGATGGTCTCATTAAAAAGACTGTATACTGAATCCTTTTTATCAATCACCTCCTCTTCTACTTTTCTCTTTTCTCCCCTCAGTGTTTTGGTTTGTCATCTGCTTCCAAAAAGCTCAAATTCTCTAGCTGGAAAGCACAAAATCAAATTTCAAAGTTAATACCTGATTCTCACCTTCGTGTATATTTTATTTTGCCATTTTCATTTTTAGCTGCAGTGTAATTTTTTCCCCTCTCCCTTGAGAAATTTTGCTTGGAAACAGACCTGAAACTTCACAGCTTTTATTCCCTTTTCCCCAACTGTCCTAATCCTTATAATACATAATTCTGAATTCTTTGTGGTTATTGAACCGCTTCCCTCTTCATCTTTGAACCATCTTGCTGACTGAGAAATACACTGCAATATTGACAATGAGTAACAATAAGAAAGTTAGTAAAATAGTTATAACCTGAAAACTCTCCAAAACATATCTCTGTATGGTTAACAAAGAGAACAAAATTTTTTTTTTTTTTGTGGTAGCATGCACTGCTATGAAGGGAAAGCTGACTGGAGCAAGCACGAGGTGAATGGCTTCTTTACTAAGACAAAGACATGGCAACACCATATTTAAATTCCATTTCTAAAAGAATGAGAAAGGACTTTGCTACATACCCTGCGTGGCTACTGCTAGGGCTGGTTGAATCTGGCATCGCTGAAGCCACAAGGGGTGAAAGAGCAGGGGAGTGTGCCACTGCCTGTGGGGCAAACTGCTCCCCAGATGTGTGGCTACCTCTGTCCCCGCTTGCAGCTCCCACCTCATCCGTGGCATGAAAATCCCCAGAAGAAAGGGACTTCAGAAATTATTTGGGGTCAAAACCCCACACTGCCTAGCCTACACCTTCAATGTTTGAGGAACAACCGCCTTGAGTGTACCGTAAAAGTGCAACATTTACAATTTCCCCTGCTTCTTGCCCTGTGCCAAGCATTGACTCATATAATGATCCCCCTACCAGCTGTGGAAATACAAATCCAGTATTATTTTGTTCTCTTACAAGGACCAACCTGCCTTATATTTTGTGTAAAGAACCCATACTGTTATTAGCTGAACATCTTCACTTTTGGCTGACCCCTACCTATAAACTATTCATAGCAAAGAAAACCAAGGCATAAATTATATCCTCCTGCTTCTGATATAGATAAATATGATCACATAAAACTACTCCTTCATTTACGGAAATTGCCTTTCAGTTTTAAAAGAGATATGTGTGCCCATTGTACTTATTTCTTGATCAGATATTATTATTTGAATCATCATCTCTGTGATTCACAGTATGCACACTTATAATTTTTTCCAGCTACATCTTTCAGTAATACCTCCAGAGATAACTAATTATGCATGCAAAGACAACTCAGAGAAAACCTGCTGCTAACAAATCATCCAAAATCCCAATTCATAGTGAGTTTTTCTTTCCCTTCCTGCATTGTTATGATCGTTTTGTTAATTTCAAACCTCTAAATTTTAACTCCTTTACCTCCAGTCCCTGCCTCCCCAGTATCTTTCTAAAGGAATGATGCTAATAACAGAGGAAGTTCTGATCATTTATTTCTTTTTGGCTAAACTGAGTGAGAGGAGCGTAAGATTTCAAAACCTGTCCAGTAAAGACACCTTCGCCTTCCTTTCCCAGCCCCTCAAGGCATCAAGGTAAGGAATGCATAATAGAGGTACGAGGGAGACAGAATGAGAAAAGACAGAAAGCTGGGATTAGATTTTTTGTTAGATTTTAAAGGGTAAAAATCTTCATCATCATTCAAAAGAGCCATCACCATCACAGAACCTTAGCATGACTTTACATCAGTCAAAAGACTGCCCAGAGATGACATATTTGTGGAAAACATAGAATGTTATCAAGCTACACAGGGAGAAGTTCATATTGCTTGAATTATCAGTCTTTAAATTTCCTGAATGGTGCATTTAAGAATTTAAGGAATGGAAGATGATTACACAATGTTTTTATTATACAAAGCTCCTAGCTTGAGACATAGCCTTAAAAGTAAAGTTTTAGTTAGCAGTTGCCAAAACACATAAGGTAGGACCAGTCCTTGCCCCTGGCTCTGCCTGGACAGAGGCTCCAGGTCCTGCAGGCTTCCCGACTGCCAGCTCCCACTGAGACCAAGCACCCAGGGCCCATGGCCTTGCAGCTGACTCCAAATAAACTGGGAAACAACTGAGAGAGAAACTGGAATATCCTTGGCACTCCTAAGAGTCCATAAGGTCAGACCCTATGGTACCTGGGTCAGTGCCACTTCATCGGGCACTATAGTAGTGTAAGACTCTTGGTCTTTCTCCGAGTATTCAGAGAATGATGCCGTACCCGACTCCTCACTTTAGAGACCCTTTCTGACCCTTTTATCCTTTTTTCCTGTTCCCTCCCCCCATAGAGGATGTCAGAACAGAAAGATTGATATAACTAGAGACTCTGAGTTAATGCTTCAGTTTATGGAGTCCATTAGAATAATTCAAGTTTATTTAATAATTAATAACTATTCCAGGTTACTTAATAGAGCAGGAGTATCCCATGCACTCAGTACTCACAGGAGTACCCAAGTATTTAAGAACTCATTTGCTTAAAACTAAAGGCTCAGACTGGAGTACTTTGCTGAATCAATGTGCAGGGATCTGCCTTCCTCGCACTGCCATCCCATCAGTTTTACTTTCACAGTTTCCTGTTTGGCCTCACATTTCTGGCATTTCCTGATGGCGAGGGTTCTTCATGTGGTGCAGTGGATCCTTAGATGGATGAATCCTGACTGCTGATATCTGCAAGTCATATTTAGCAGCATTGCATAACAATCATTAAAAAATGTGTTCACATTCTTCCTTTCCTAATCAATACCTAAAGCAATTGGCAGTAAAAGTCAAAGAGGAAATTATGAGAGCATAAAAGGTAAAATTGCCCCAGAATGACACTCTCAAAAGTCTATAAAAGACTGATTTCATTACAAGTTATTTCCCTTGGTTTGGGTTTTTTCTCAATTGCTGATGATTGATGCGGCAAATTTTATTTTCACATTTAACAGATTTTAATCTGTAAAACTTTTCTGTATCAAAATGAATCTGGAAATACTTCTTACAAGGTTTACTTCCCAATAAACTTGTGTAGACTTCTCCCAAGCTGGCAATGAGCCTGTCATTTCAAGTTTAGCAGCAGATTCTCCATAACAGTTAGAAAAGCTGTACCCTCGTGACAGCTTTACTGTGCAGTAATTTCACTTTGCCCGTAACCTTGAAGAAACTGCAATCCAGGTTACTACTGTGACATTGGAATGCACGGAGTTTCTTTCCCATATTAATTCCATGGAGCTACAAGTGAGAATAATTAAACACAGACTTAAGGTTTGGGGGCCAAACACAACACCTAGAGTAACTCAGTATAGCTCATCTGACATACGCAGCTCTATGTTGCTTCTTCCCTGCTGAAGTTGTTGCCTTGAATACATAAAAAACTGTACAAGCAAGTCTGGCAATTATTGAGGCAATCTGTACCTTTACTACAGTATCTCTTAAACCCCCCCAAAATACCCCGTTCTCCACCTCCTCCTCCCATTTTCAACTCCCAACAGAAGATCTCGACTGTGCTGAAACCACCATTCAACAAAACCTTTTAATAAAGTTAAACCTTTATCACAAACAAAACTAAAGGTAAGAAAAGTTTGGACCATTTCCAATGTTTTTCTTAATCACTTGGGTCTGGAGATTTCCACAGAGAAAGTTTTACCCTAAAAAGTTTTACCCTAAAAGCAGATATTTTTCCTTACTGTAAAAAAAAACAAAAAAACAACCAAACCTTGGACATCAGTAAAAATAGAAAACCTGACCACAGCCATTTCTTCTGGCTGCATACCTCTTTCCACAGAATGATGTAGTTGAAGAAGAAGAAGAATATTAGAGATCAGAGAAGTATTTTCCTAAGTGCTCATGAGCTTTTCTAGCACTATCTACTAGAAATAGCAGATAGAAATGGACAAAAACTGATTTCAAGCATATAGTTTTCTTGATTTTTTGTATTTTGTGGAACCAGCTACAACCTTGGCTCATACTAACAGAGAGGCACAGTTGATGTGTTTGCCTGCGACTGCCTTGACTCTCCATCCCCTGCTCAGAACTTCTCAGAATGGCAGGAAAGCTGTTGCACCAAAAATAAGAGCCTCTGCATGTACTACATCTGAAGATTTCTACGTAGAAATAAATCTTGTGCAAATAACACCAAGTGATTGCAACACATACGACTAAGCTGACGACACAAAGCTGGGAGGGGTGGCTGACACCCCGGAAGGCTGTGCCGCCATCCAGAGAGACCTGGACAGGCTGGAGAGCTGGGCGGAGAGGAACCTTATGAAATTCAATAAGGNTAAACATGAGGAGGAACTTCTTTACCTTGAGAGTGGCAGAGCACTGGAACAAGCTGCCCAGGGAGGTGGTGGAGTCTCCGTCTCTGGAGACATTCAAAACCCGCCTGGATGCGTTCCTGTGTAACCTGCTCTAAGGTGGCCCTGCTCTGGCAGGGGGGTTGGACTAGATGATCTACTAAGGTCCCTTCCAACCCTAGGATTCTATGATTCTATGATTCTATGACTATTTGCTTAGATAAGGCACAAGTGAAAACTGCAATTAATGATACAGTGTTGTGAGAGCACAGAGAACTTTACATCCAACTCTGGCATCCAAACCTTTGAAAGTGCAGGCAAGTTCCCATGTTTCAAGCACTAGCTGTTTTTAACTCTGTTACATAGCTGCTAAATATAACTAACTTATATCTGTCATTGGAAAATGATATTTTGAAAGCCCCAAATTTATAACTCATATTATTTGACCTATCCTTAGCAGCCCATACACCAAGTGGAATGCTGCCCATATTCACCTTTGAAAGCTGTATTGCTCATCTCCTGAAGATAAAAGAAAATACCTGTCTTGATAAAGTTGGCAACATAATTGAACATGGGGGAAATGGCATTTTAAATCAGGTGTGCTACAGTTTTCATGGTTAATGCAAGTCTTTACACTTGATTTAGGTAATGCATGCCTGTGTTACTGCAGCAGGCTTTGCTCTAGGATAGAAAGGGCATTGTTTGATTGAGGGCTCGTAGCTTTAAGTAAGAACAATTAAAATGTATTTGATGTTTAAAACCACACACGCTCATTCCCTCTAATTGACTTTTAAAATCTGCGAAGCTGAGACTACTGAACCCATCAATAGGCTCATGCAATGATTATAGACAGGAACCCAGTGACTTTATTTTGAAAATATACAAGAAATGCTCTTGTTCTGGCAACTCAATTTTAAGATCAATACTGTTCAATTATTTAGCCTTTTATCCTTAGTGATAGCACAGACAGTACTATTGTGTGTAACGGAGGAGGCAGGCTCTAAGTGTTTTTATCAGAAACCCCACGCTGTATGACAGACCGAAGTTCACACTTGTTAGGCAGCTTTGAATACATTTTAAAGAGATCGTCCTGACTCAGACCTGACTCATCCTGGGGAGTTGCGTTTCCCTCTAATCGCTGGCAGAAGCAGCTCTCAGCCATTCCCACCAGGCATCGCTGAGATGTCGGCACGCAGCGGAGCGGGGGGAACCTCAGCCTCGTCACGGCATGGCAACAGCGTGGGTGGCACTATCTCAGGCACAGAGCAATCCCGGGTATGTTGGACCCAACAGCTCTTTGTTAGCATGGCCTCAACTAAGCAAACATGCCGTGGAACCAGAGAGAAAACTGGGACAAGTGACTAGTAGACAGATGAACAGTTGGATTCAGGCAATGGGCTTTGTAGGATTTTCTGGGAAGCAGTAGGAGCTGACCCTCCTCCTCGCACCTACACTGAGATGGAAGCTGTAATGGAAAGGTCTCTGCAAGAGGCATTTCACAGACAGTTTGTCCCAGGGATTTTCTGTGGGACAGCATTATCACTTGTCACTAAATATTTAAGAACACTGTGAAAGAAAATACGTGCTGCCATTACAACTTAACGCAGCAGCAGCCATCAATATTTCACAGGCAGACCTGGCATAAGCTACAGCTTGAGGATTACTTGACTTTTTTTTTTTTTTTTTTGGTTTGCTGTTCATCAATTAATTAGAACTCGTAACTTCAAACTGAGTCTTGTTTAAGGACACCCAGAAGCCAGTAGTACCAGTCATTTCATACTTTTAGACTTCCTTTTCTCCAGCTGTGCGATATTCAGAAGAGTATTGTATCGTATGGGAGACGTGAGCTGAGCTTTTACCAGTTATTTGGAGCAGAATGATTTCCTACACATTAACTACATCTCATATTTGGAGTTGCACAGATCACCTTGAATGCATGAAGTTTTTCCTCAGTGCTGTAAAAAGTAGCACCTCATTTTAAAATTATTTGACTGTTCTTACCACTAAAAAGCCAAAAGTTAGTGCTCGTGCACTAGATTAAGAGCCCCTGCAAAGGAATTTGCTGTTCTGGAATTTGAGGACAAGGCATAAAGGGGAATATACTGTGTCATCTTCAGCGTGTAGGTCTGCCCTCACCCTGTTTGGCTATTTTGGCACCAGGCTGCTCGTGCAGAGGAAGCGCACTTGGGCTCACCGGGCACTTTTCTCTGTTGGAGCCGGACAACGCTTCTTTCCTGAGGCGCTGGGTCTCCCGGCCCCACAGGCACTGGTGGGTCCTTCAGGAACCCTTGACTGAATGATGGCACGACAGAGCTGCCATCGCAATTAAAACTTTGTTTTAACCTGCGCCCGCTGCAGATCGGGCCGTTTTAACACCTTCACCACAACTTGAGCTCAAGAGACACACACACAGCTCAGCCCTCGGAGGAAGCGGCGAGGGCTGAGGTGTCCCTGCCACGGGAAAAACACGTCCACGCTACCGTTTCCCTCAGTCGGCGCTCCAGGCATCGCCTGTGCATCCCGCCTCTGCAACACGCCTCATCCCGATTGTCCACCACCCCTCTGGAGGGGCAGAGGGTACGTGAGCGGCTCGGCCCTGCTGATGGCCACCTGCCCCACAAGCTGGCCCCCAGCAACAGGGAGACGCGGGTACAGATCGCCCAGCCCCATCCCAGAAATCCTTCCATTGGTCACACTGCCTCATTTTAGAAATCCTCCTGTTTTCTTTAGACATAAGTAAATTTAATGTCTATTTTGATCAATGTCAAAAACCCCTCAAAGAAAGGAGTCAAGACTTCGCCCTCCGTGATGCTGCTGCTACTGTGCAGTCTCCTTTTTCCCAATGTTTGTGTTTGCACAATACGGGATTCCACCCCCCATTCCCCTCAGAGAGGACTGCAAATAGATTTTGAATATAACATAAATCTACAATGAAGGCCTTGCAGCATTTTCTACAAGCGATCAGACTCTGAATTAGTCTAATTCACCCTGGGAATTCATTCCACTGTAAAACCTTCATTACTGAAAACACCTTAAAGATTATTACTGTTTCTCCATTGATTTTATGGATGACAGAATCCTTGAAATTTTGTGGCTGAGGTCTGGAATGGACTTTTTCTCTCCTTTAGTTATCAGCAGGCACAAATTGTATAATTCATGTCTGTGCAGTAAATAAATATGATTGTGTTGAACAGTAAATTGCACTTAGGAATCAATACATTATATCCAAGGCTGTTTATGGAGAATGCTTCCATCCCCTCTGAAATGCTGTAATATGGCTGTATTTCCCCTCCCGTTCTCAGATTTACTGTTGTTTGCTGGCAGTTTGTTACGTGCAACAGTTCTAATGGAATTTGCTAAGGAAAATTATCAGGACGCTGGTTTCTCTGTTGCTATTGTACTGAACTGCTCTCAGTGAAATCCCACGACCAACAAATTGAATACGTTTAGAGATGTCAGTAATCTCTGTCTAGAGACTACCAATCTCCCTGCTATTTAACCACGATACCCACACAATTAATCGATGAGTTAAGAAGGGAAAAAAAAATGAAAATCAATCTTGAAGTTCACTCAGTCTAACTTTTCTGATAAGTACTTCATGCAGACTTAAAACAGAAGGAAGTGATTTTTTAGTTAAAAATCTTCCTATGCCAATGCATTATTTTGTGAGCTACTGTAAGGATATTAGTAACTTTTTTTTAAAGAGGAACAACACATTAAAAACCCACTGTTAATCAGTGTAATAGGATATATAGATTGTACAGAGCTGTGGAATGAAAACAAATCAAAAAGTGCTTTGTCACACCACTTGATCTTAGCAAACAGGCCCATACTTTGTAGTTGTAATGCGCCTTCTGACTACTGTTTCATATTAAATGATAACATAGAAATATCGTGTAGCTGAGCAGTAGTAGAGAGAAAGAAGAGAGAAAAAGTATGTCAAAAGAGATGTAGTCATGAAACCCTGCCCCACTGAAATAACTGTGAATTCTGCAGTTTGTTTCATCAAAAACACCAGTGGTAATCCTAAATGTCATCCAGAAAAAAAACCCAAAACATTCCTACTTACTTCAGTTGAGCTGAATCACTTGCCTTTTTAAAAGGCAAGTAATCCAGTTTTGACAGGGCCAAAAAAAATTTGGGGAAAGATTTTGACAAATAATGATAGTAAGTTGGGAAAGAGATGATGAATGCAGTGCTTTGTGTCTAGTTGTATGCCTGGAGTACAAAATCTTTTTTTCAGGAATAAAATGCTATGATAGCTGCCAAGTATAAAAATCTATCTGTGCAGAGCACCCCCCAGAAACTTCCATTTTAAGTCATCCAAACCTTCTGAAATAACTGTCAGGTTAAATGAATTATTAGCCCTAAGACAAGAAAGTTCTTTGCCTGTATTACTCCAAAAAAAGTATTTTGTCTTGTTTAAAGTTATATTCCTATTACGTGGATACATTAATACCTACTTTACTTGTAATCTCTGCCACACTGAATTACTAATTTAAAATCTAAATAGCTGCTTTTGGTTATTGTATTTTTTCATCACAGAATTTTCACTGAAAATGATTTTCAGTTGCATCTTGAGTTCAAACAGTTTAGGAGAAATAAGAACAAGATCAGATTTTAGTTCTGCTTCTTTTTTAATTCTAAGGTTTACATTTGTAGTGCTAATACACTGATGGAGTTGGCTGCTTCTTGTCACAGCAGCCTCTGCTTCAGGCTAGTAACTAATTATCATATCTTCATTGGCTTGCAGGACAAAACATGACTCAAAATCACTAGGGTATACCTAGTGCAGTGGCTAGTGGTTGAAAGATTGCCAAGGAATTTGATTACTTGAAATTGCTACCCAAGAACCAGTGCACTACAGCACGTGCCGTGTTAAAGAGTCAAACAGCCAGAATTAGTAATGGAATTCAATGCCTATCACTGAAACGCTGCAGGACTTGACACCTGAGATCGCTCGAAACCCGAGCAAGATTCCTAGAGTTCTTACACGGATGGGAGGAGATAAGTGCTTCCAAAGGGCACTTCAAAGACCCTGCTTGCTGAGCTGATATCTGCCTACAACTGGTCAATATGGAACACTAAACTAAAACCAGATCTCTAGGTAGATTAATTAGTTGGATAGATTTATATCCCAAGTCTGTCCTGAAGTAAAAGTCAAAGATACGGGGATGGGTTTCTGCTAAACCTGTCCTAAAAAACACAAAATCCTGTCTCAAGCAAATCCTGCAGCAGGCAGGTGTTTAATTTCATTCATCCCTATTCAAAGAGCATCAACATGCATTTTGCGTATCCAGAGACAAAAGGTATCAAGTATGAAAATGTTTCTTATTCAGTATGTGTCTTGCACATATGCCCAGCCCTGATTTTCCCCGCAAATAAGGGCGGTGTAGAAGTTGCCGTGCACATTAAAAAGATACTGGAGCAGCATGGAGTACTCTTCTGGACAACTGTTCCTCCACTGGTTGAGTGACAATCCCTTGGCAGTTTCTGTCTGTCTTTCTTTTTGTTTTCAAATCCAAACTTTGTTTTCCCCCTCTTCTGCTAAGCTTGCAAGCCTTTCAAACAATACCATTTTCAATAATTCACTAAATAATATCTAATGTCTTAAAACTTTTATAGCACTTCAGGTTTGCAAGCTGGGAGATTTTTTACAGCCTCTCAGGCTGACACAAACCAGAGAATTCATTATACAGCAAAATACACTCCCAAATTGAGACTGTTCTTGAAAACAAGCCTATTTTTTTCTGCAACGGTAGTTGCAAAATAACGGGAGATTTTTAGCCAAATGGACTCCTTCACCTATGAAATAAGAAATGTTTGTGCTAAATCATTTTCCAGGCAGACATTGTAGTGGAGAGACTTCCCACTGCCCTCTTTCACCAAAGTGACCTAGCCAAAGATTCGTTTTTAATCAGTTACGGAGTGGCTGGAAAGGGTCAGGTTACTGCAGATCAGCAGGTTCTGACATCGCTGCACCTTGTTCCGGGGTGACCCTTGCTGTTTCCCTAGTAAACTATTCAGTGGAGAAAGAGATTTGGCTCCATTCCCCCCTTATCCCCCCATCTTTAGTTTCAGGTGGGGGAGATGCATTCATGCTCTGAAATATCAAAAACAGAGTTTAATCACAAAAAAAAAAAAAAGATAAATAAATATAAATGGAAATGAAAAATAACCCTGGACTTAATGTTGTTCGGTGCTCCCTCTTATCTTGTGCAATATCAGGAAGAGTGTGATTGCATTTCTGTGCTCCAGCCGAGCTGCTTCTAGTAAACAATGGCAGCCAGAGTAAGGCATCGGGGATGCCAGTTATTTTGGGCAGAGGCAGAATGATGAGCGGATGTCTTCTGGCAAGCAAACTGATAAAATTTCATTATTCTTACCATCCTTATTACAGAAACTGAAATAAGTTTTGGTTGTCTATAAAGTAAGCCAGAAAATATGGTAGGATACTCTCTGAACTTGTTTACTGTTGTTCTTTTTCTTGAATATTTGTAATCCCTATACAAAGAATCCAAGATTTGGCCTGGCCAGGAGAAATTCAGACCCTCTATGTGAAGCTGCCAGGTTCTGCCCACTTCCCAAAGTTAGGAGATGACAGTTCACAGAGGTTATACCTGGCAAAGATTACTAAAGACCTCTCCATTGAAGGTACCACCGAAGTGTGTGTTAAGGAAGTGAATGAGACTGAGAGCGTGTCCCACTCACACTGGCATTGAGTTAATGGCTGGATCCATTTAACAGTTAAGAATGGGAAGGGTTGTGCTGCGGTGGAGGAACAGTTGTGAACTGCCAAAGTTGGATCTAAAAAATGCTGTTGTTGCAGTAAAGATTTCCCTGACTTTCACAGCATCCCTGTGCTGTCCACTGCACCTCTTCCATTTTGTTTATGCCCATGTTCTTCTGTGTTTTCCTTCAAAAGAGAAACAGACATCTCTTACTTAGGTAACAAAGGGTCAATTTTTTTCTCTTGATTTTGCAGCTGCTATAAAGAAAATAATTTTGTGCCTTCTCTTTTACAGTATACGTAACATATACTGATTGCTTTTGGCAAAATCACATTAGCACAATCTCACTGCATTATTTTGCTGAGTGTCTCTACATTACAGGAGATCTACTGCCATTAAGAGAGAGAGAGAAAAAAGCCCCAGTCACTTGGTTTAAAGTAGGGTAGGAGATGAAAACACTTCACGTTGCTCTTACAGACTTAATCTAGTTCTCTGAGAACCTTTCAATTCTGCTGAAGATAGATTGGGCTTTCTTACTCTTTTACTAAGTCCTCAACAATCAGAAGTCTAAATAAGAGAACTGTTAAGTAACACGTGATGAACTAAATAATTTACTTACTGGAGGGCTTCCTAAGCAGAGCTTTTTCTGTCTTAAGATTAAGGGCTGTCATTGTACTTCAAAATCTGTTGCTTTTCAAGCTCTCCCTTGCCAGGAATACATCTGGTTCATCTAACTGACTGTAAATGTTGAGCTTTAATTGCTTGCTGGAAAGTCTGCCTGACAAATCTACAACCCAGATTCCTTATTTAAAGAACTTCCTGAATATCTTTATTAAGAAAAAAAAAAAATCTCACTTGATCTTATGGCTTTACTTTTTTTTTTTTACTGCATCAAAAGAACAACAACAACAAATCTGTTGTCTTTGTTGTCTTCCATTCTTTATTGTTGTAAGCTTTGGCTCTCATAAAAATTACAGGTATGGGCATAATTCTACACATAGAAATATATATTGTCAAGAAAATTATTTTGTCATTATGGTGCACTTATTTAGTACCAATCCCAGAAGGGGGAGAAGGAATTGAAATATAAAACTGATGCACGGAGTAGGAAGTTCAAAATATTTTCTAAGAGATGTGCTTACAAACAAAATGCTTGTGTGGAAAATCTACACCACAGAACGCTGAAGGAACTGTTCCATAACAGAGGCCATAATACACAAATTTAAGAAAGTGTAAAAAAAAAAAAAAATGTTATTCAGGCGACTAAGAGCCTGTAAGTCCAATTTCAGCTGCAGACAAGGTATTAGAACAAAATTTGAAGGGGAAAAATAATAGCCCAGATCTGACCTTGTTTACTATTGGCAAATACACAAGGTATGCTAATGAGACGTGCGAGACAAACTCAGGAAGCCGTGCCCATGGCACAACCTGAATCGCACACAAAGGAATGCGTGACCCACACAAGGAGGGATAGAGAGGTGGTGAGACATAACCGTAAAAAGGCGAGGTCAGGCACTCAAGGCTATTCTGCCATTCGGTGGCACTGCATCAGCTGGAAGTCACAAAAGGAAAAACCTGCAGGGGTTAGGTGCCCTGAGGAATGACTGTTACTGGCTTTGATTCAACATTAGTTGTTAGCTGAAACCTCAGAAATGTCTAGCTACTGTATTTCCAATACTCTCTCCTCCCCCCCATAGAGACAGAATGGAAGAAAGCACATGGGACTGTTTTTCCATATCTTTACTCAGTTTTTATTTAGGCAACTGCCTGTTGCTTCTCTGAGCAGAAAACAGTCTTAGGTAGAAACTTGGCCTATTGCTTGCCATGCTGTTCTTACAGCCACATTCAGTTCTGCATGCTGCAGCCCTCTCTTCTCAAGCATACGTGCATTTTAGTACTCAGAATGTTATGGAAGAATTGCCTTAATTTGCCCTCATCTTGTCCAGATATCTTCAGAGATTTAACTCATGCATTTTAGCACAAGATGGATTATAGCAATATGCTTTTGGCTCATCTCTCAGAGGTAGGTGTTGGTAAACTACAAGCAAAATGTTGCTGTCAAACACTTGACACATACAAAGTACCAAGAGCCCGATTTTGTCAGTTTTATGTTGTCTGTCTGTTAAAGAATGAAAGATTACAAAATCAGCCTGGAACAACCAATGTCACACACACAAAAAAAAACCAATCTATGGATTAGAAGGCACAAGGATCAAGTAGGTCATACCGCCCTTTCCTGCTTACCCATCTTCCCTTCCATAGTTATGTCCTGCAACTAACTCTGCAGACCAGGCCGTCCATGCAGTCAGGGAAATCTTGCTCATATCTGCATCAGTGACAAAATTTGGCCAAGGACAATTTGTCTTTTGGAGACATCAAATTTGATTCTTGTCTCAGTTACACAGGTAATAGCTTGAAGTAATACAAATGTACATTGAAGTGCAGGAAAATTGTTATCTTTCCTATAATTCTCTCATTACAATTCACAACGGTTAAATTTTCAGTGATGTGCTATTGTTTCCTACCAACTTTTCCGTAAACAGGCTTTCTGTTGACAAGGCTCGTCTTTAAGTGACTTATATAAAAGCTATTCATGGAGGGTTTACAGACTAGAGAACTTGTTATTTGCCAAATTAGTTGTTTCTCAACCTTGGGAAAGGAGGAGTAAAACAATGCTGCTGTATAATTCTGTAAATTGAGATTAACATAAAATACGTTATTTAATGCAGACTGAAAAAAAAAAAAAGATTGGTGGAATATGCATGAAGAATTCTAAATAATTGCTTGATTGTGATGCTAATATGAAAGAAGAGGACTTAGATTTCTCTCTCTCTTTCTCCCTCTTTTGTGTGCATGTGTGTGAATCTCAAGACCTTTTCTGAAAGCATTTCCAGTTTCTAGTCATCTTTAATTTACCGGTATTCAGAAAAACACAAGGAGGAAGGAAAGGGAGAAAAAGAAAGGTATGTCTAAGCTTCAAAAAGCTCACCAGAAAAAGATGAATGCCCAATTTAACTCCAAAATGCAATACTATTTGATGTCAGATAAAAGGCTGGATTTTCATTTACTTTGTTAATCATAAATACAATGAAGAGAGGAGAATATCTTTTTTAATTATTTCATTTCATCGCAAGTATGATTTCAGCGATGCAGGTCATAAAAATGCATTCACTGAGGTGAATTAAACCCCTTTTACTTCCATACTCCAATAAAATCACCAGAGCAAATTGTTTTATTGAGTTCTCTTTGCCAGCTACTCATCCCCTCTTGGAGGCAGTGATCTATATTTGTGTCAGACACTGATCTCCAAGTGCACTTAGAGGCATCAAGGACAGCTGGAAAAGGAACTTGCTAAATAAAACGTAGCAATAATAAACACCAATGAATGCTCATACATAATCACAGGTGATCGTGAACAGTGAGGTCTGGAGCTGGGTTGGATTGCTAAGAGGACATCACCAATAGGTGGGGGGTGCTGATCCACATCCCGGTTACTCTCCTGCAAGATGTTCCCCTCCTGCAGCGATGTGGGGTAGGTGCAATTTGGGCAAGTCTATCATCAGGCAGTGGAATTTCTAAAATTTGAGCAATCCCATCCTCAAACACCTGCGAGAAACCACAATTCCCCACCTACAGGGAATGAGTCTGAGAAGTGGGGGAAACTAACAGAGAGGAAAAAAAGGACAGGTCCCTAACTCAGAAAACACAACAAACTAAATGAATTAGTCACGTAGAGCTCAGATAGGTATCACAGTTCCCGCAGGCCTTTATCCCTTCCTCATGCACTGAGCTCCACTCGCACGCAGCTGGCGGTGGGGAGTGCAGTCCTGCGGCAGCTTTGGACTGGTCTGCCTCAAATCTTTTGTGAAATGTTGTCTCCTCCAATTCTAGAAGTCCAGTCTCAAAGCAGGTTTGTTTGGGTTTTTTTCCCCCCTGGGTGACTACAGAAACAGCCTTACCCAGATTCACTCCTCTGCAGCCCTCTGCAGGGGAAATCTCCTCAGTGTCGCACCCTCCTCAAGGAGCCCTGTGCTATCTGTGCCACGCTATCACTTCTCTTTCTCCTCATAGCAGGGAAACACCATCTGAAAGGGCAGAGCAACGTATAAAGGCATCGCTGTGTCCTCCCTCCTCACCAGAGCCTATACAGTTTATGTCTCTGAGACCTAAACTGCGTTCTTGGCTTAAATCAATTTCATATCATTTTTGCAGATACACTGGCTCACAAAGCATCGCTGGAGGAATTTGAAGTTTAAGAGAAAGAAGCTGCTTCCATCCAAACTCCCAGTGCTTGAAGCACTGGAAAGGGAACCCCCTCCTGTGTAGTTGTTTTCCTACTACAACCGGGCAGTGGTAGCAGTTCACCTGCTAATGCAGGCGAAGAGCTTTTGAGGTCACTCCTCCCTCATCATCAGTGCAGAGGGACAGAAGCATCCGTACCTGCTGCAGCTTTGGTCCAGAGGGCTTATAGGTATTGCTCAAATGGAAGGCTACAGTGAAGGATTACAGAAGGATCCATGTGTGGAGATAAAACTCCAAGAAATTAATCTGCAAAAAGTCTGAGGGAATCTGCTTTTTTTGCTCTGTATTCGTTCTCTGATACTCAATAGGCAAGAAGCATGTTTAGAAACAAAATCCCCATGGAAAGGCTGATGAATATTCTGTTTAGATCTCAAGAAAGGTATGGATCATTGAAAGAATACCAGAATTTGGAGTGGGAATAAACATATAATAGTTTTTCCTCCTGTACCTTACTGTAGCTACACCACATTCCTAATGTTGTTAACTCAGAGTTTAATCCTACTAAATCCTTGCTTACATGAGTAAGTCTTTAGTTATGCTGTTAGTAACACTTTGTATTCAAATTAACGTTTTGATGATAGAGATCTGAGAGACACCAAAGGCGATTGCTGGCAAACCAAGGAGCTGCTGTCTATGTTTTCTTATGTCGCTTCCATGGCTTATCTCTCCAAAGAACAAAATACTGCTTTCATAAAAACCTCAGCTTGTTAGCAACCTCCACGTTTACTTTGGAAACTGGAATGACCTGGGGACCAAAGCATCTCTCCACTGTGTCTGCTGCTGTTCTTCAGAATGCTCTCAGCTCGTGTTGCAGCCAGTAACCCCCTGGGCTGTGCCTCAGGTTTCAGAGTTTTCCTGTCCGTGTGGCATTACAGCACCTCTCCCACAGCATGCAAGAAGTCCCAGCACACAAGGCTATTGGCCATAGTTTACTTCAGAAGCATTGGGCTTTTAGCCTTTGTGAACAAACTGCGTTCACAGAAGGTCCAATCTTGACCAGTCCTCGGTATTGACCATGCCCAGGTATGGCCCCAGAACATCCCCAGGAGCCAGCAGTGTACCTGCCACCTTTGCAGGGTGATGAGCTGCTTGTTTTCCCTTGGGTGATAGTGCTGCAGTGAGGTGCAGGTCTCCATTTCATTTTTTCTAAGAGGAAATTCAAAGTTTTCTTCAACTACAGCAATTTTTTGGACATTTTTCCCCTGTCAGAGATGTCTAAACCCAGAACACATACAAAATACCACTGCCATCCCCCGAATTCTATTATTTTCCTTAAATCCCAAATTGTCTAAGCCCTCATAAGGTTTCCTCTCCCTAACATACAGCTTAGTGGGGATTTACAAAGTCATTATGAAAGGAATTCCTGAACCTACTTGTGATTATTAATCTGGGCTGGACCTGGGCAGGAGAGGCAGGTTTGAAAGGCTTCCCTGGGCCTGCTGAGCTGCCTGGCGGTGGATTTTCAGGGGCAGTGCTCTAGAGAGGAGGCACTGGCAAAACAAAACCCTCTCACAAAGCGACAGCAGCTCACCGCCACGTTTCTTTCCCTGTGCAGGCAGCAGGGATGATGCGTTTCATGGATCAATTGCGATGGGCTGATACTCTTCCATAAAGCAGATTATCTCTGTGTTGCGAAAGAAGAAATGCAAGTGGATTTTTTTTTTTATTTTTTTCCACTTTCCCTTTTAAAGCACAGATGCAGACTGAGTGGAGGCTTTGTTCCAGTGCGTTGCAATGGAGTACAAAGTCACCGCTCTCTCATGCAAAGTCAGGACGATGCACTAGGGATAGTTTTAATGGGCTGATCGGACTCCCTGAACCCCGGGTTCACCTTGCTGCTGCATTACAAGCTTGACAAATACTGAGGAGATGTATCCTGAAATTATCACTGAGCACATACAAATGGAAAGACGTGCGCACTGTTCTCTGAAGACTCAAAATAAGGCACGTTTTGAACGCCTAATTTAGCAGAAAGTATTACAAACAAGAGAGGCAGGAAAAAGAAATGAAACATAACTCTCTGCTGCTGGAGTCTGGAATGAAACACTCCAGGGATGCGCGCTGCAGAAGGACCAGGCAGTGATGACTGGGGAAAGCAAGCAATTTGAGGGGGAGATGATTAAAAAAAAAGCAACCAACAAAAAATGAACAAACCCACATACCCTCAAGCTGTGAATATTTGATGATAATCAACAAAAGCATATCAGGACCTGCCTCTGGAAAGTTTGCCAAGGTGCTGCATTGGCTGAACCATAAGTACAGTGGAGCTGAACTGGGCCTTTCCAGAATGAGCCAGAGTTTGGGTAGGCTAAAGAGTCCCCTCTTCCTAAAATGTCATCACATGGGCTGCTTTCCTTAGGGATAGAGTTTGTAACTGCTGGACCTTGGGTGATTGCCTGAAGCTTTGTGGGAGGAAGAGCATCAGGGCTGTGAGCATAGGTGGCCCACATTCCGGGGCTGTGCCAGAGACCTTCATCCAAGGGCTCATTAAGGTAACAGCCCTTGTAAATAGTCCTAGGAAGGACCCACTACAATAGCAGCCGATTGGGATGCCCAGGAGGGTACACTTAGGGGTAGGGGAAGTAGCTCAACCATTTTGACTGTAGGAAGAAGTACAAAACATACTGAGGAGGTTGTTATTTGAACTGTCACGGGAATTAACGTGGAAAATTCTGCTGAATTTATGAAACATAACGGAAACTCCTCACCATTACACATAAGCAGGTAAAGTTATTTCCTGCGCCAGCTGATGGATCCGTTCGACTCTCAAAGCAGGGCCCATTGCTCACAGCAGCAGAACGTTCACTGACTGCAGTGACATAAACTCAGCCTTTATTGTAATCAATTTTCAGGAAAACTATGAATAGATGTATAACATCCATATAACAGCCTCCAAAGGGTTAAATACATTAAAAGAAAAGCACACAAGATACAGTTGGTCTGAACTGTGAATAGCAGCGTTGGCCAAAAATTTTCTTTGGTAAATATTTAGTTCTTTCTCCCCCTAGTTATTTACAAACACACTTGGTGGGTTTTCTAATGAACTTGTTCATTAAAAATTATTTTCTAGACAGTTTATGCTAACATAGATCAGCCTGCGAATTTGCTGTGACTGCTACTGCTTTAGGCGCTCATTAGCTGCTGTGTGCGGTGGGTACCCCCTTCCGCACAGCATCGCTGCGGCTGATGCTCTGTAATGGGAGCTCTCGGGGTCGACGGTGGGCCATCGCTGGGGGAATACTCTCCAAGAAACCTGCTTCTGGTTCCACAAAATCCACGGCAGGAAAAAGATGCTTGTATAAATATTTACAAGAAACACGTAACAGGGACGATGACTCATGAATACAAAGTGAATTCTCTGTTTTCATCAAATAGTATCCACAAAGAGTTTCTTTCCATCTCTCCCTTAGAGATTACTTTAACTAAGAAAACTCTTTTCTGTTTGTTATCAGAGAAGAGATACTACAAAGACTAATATGAAAATTATCAGGAGATTAGAAGAAGAAAAGTAAATAAATCTAAATTGACTTCATATTTGCTTGCTCGATCTCCATCCATTAATAATAAAAAAATAGCAATGGAAACAGCCTCTGTGAACATTTAGGATATCCCCAGACAGTCCAAATGTTTGTG